>DWJQ01000036.1:0-21930 GCA_018248915.1 Hesperia meskei straton | reverse complement strand
GTTTCAACCGTCCTGTGTTTTAACCGTACCCAGTTTACCCTAATCTGACGACTTTTTCAATGGTAATATTGCAAATAATAGAAGATATCTATCGTAATTTTAAAATTATATTGTCTTCTGTAAAGTTGCCATTTTGTAGTTACGCCTTTATTCGTAGAATAAATTTATGAGTAGGTAATCCTTATTACAGGTAGTAGGTAGATCTAGATACCTACCTTGTAACTCTTTATCAGTCATTATTAAATCCTTGTTTTTAGGAAGTGTTCGTTTGTGTGTAATTACTTTGTATCGTTACTTAGACAGGATGAACAAAAAAGGGTGGTAAATAAAATTCGTGATGTCAAATAAAAGCTTAGCTTTATTACTCGTTATATTCACGAAGAAACATCCCTCACTGGTACCAACCTCTCGACGTTGCCAGTCTGAAGCTACCACGTGATATCGTATTTACTCAATCGAACAATTTTGATTTAATTTTAACAGATTTTAGAACCGCCAATTTTTATACCAATATGAACGCAATTCGCAATCATCTACCGGTCACACGACAGATAGACACAATTTTGGTACATACATGTTACTTTTCCACAATTAGGTAGTCAAACTTTATGTCTAAACACCAAACGGCCGTTGGATCCTACACATTGACGGACAAAGACACGCGCTCTCGTAAATTATAAGCATTATGACGATGTGATACTAATATTATTAGTTACGTTACTGTAATAATTAATGCGTATTAGGTTAGGTTAGTTTTGTGACGTTAGGTATATGACTTGTCTGAGGCCCACAGATTACAATAGTGACCCGCAAGCAGCCATTCTAAGACAAATACCGAGGAATCGTTTACAATTTTTTCCAGTTTCATCTTAAAAATGCCTTTAAAGTTATCTTTTTACACCCAGAACCATATAAACATCTTTTAGTCATTTATATATTTTTTATCTATATAACCGGCAACTCCCCGCCGCCCCAAGCCCTCACCGTCCGACTTTTTATTTACAAATGGTTAATGATCCTAAACGTTTAATATCCGATACTATTCTTAAAATTAAATACAAAAAACGCATGACATTCTAAATTTACCTAATGTCCCCCTTTTTGCCATCGCTATAATTTATGAAATTTTGATTTTTACACCAACTTTAGAAATATTCAATACAAAAATACTCTTTTGAATAAAATTTTATACACGAGTCATTTATAAGGGCGGAGGGGGCGCGGGGCGGTGGGGGGAGCCTTCAAAGAAAAGCTTTGAGCCTCGTAACCTTAACATCATGAAATTTGTACTAAATATATCGAACGAAGCAGACGCGGGCCCATCACTTAGCCGAAATGCGAGGATATCGAAAATAATGCCTAAACACTATTCAAAATTTTAATTTTACCATCTCGCCCTCTCTCACTCGGCCGCCAAAAATTTAGTTTAAAGCAATGTGGGTCAAAAAAGTAGCCGGTGCGAGACGGCGAGGCGTCATACTAAAATACTTAATTTTGACTTTTTAATTTTGTAACTAATTTTATCACCGACACCGCGTCTGCTCTGTCTTTTACAAATATACGATACGGCGGCAGCGGTCGATGCCGCTAACGAAATATATTAACTTAACGTTACATACAAACACACAAGATTACGAAATGAACGTGTATCGCTGTTACGAATGAAGACCACAAGGATATTGAAAATATTGTTAATTCTCTATCGATTTACTTTCAATACAAAATTACGAACGCTCTATGGCTCTCCGATAGATGGACACCATGGCATAATGTAAGGGAGCGGGCGTTCAGCTTATCATATGTACGTACTTAATTACTTTAATGATAAGCGTCGGCAGTATTGGTTTCGAGACATCCTAATAGTATATCCGTGCTCAATTTTGATTTTTTATCAGATACATATACATATATAAACGAATGATACTTATTTCATAACTACCTAACGTTTCAGCATTTCCTTATTGAATTTTTTCTCGTATAGAAAATTGATACAGCTATTTGGTACACCTAAAAGTTTTCTAACTTCCAAAAATGAAATGCTATACAATAGAGTCTATTACAATTTCGAAAATTTAGGAACCATAATACCCAAACGCGGAACCAAATATATTCTACATATATTGTTTTTGTTTTATAATTAATTTTGAAAATAATTAGATACATATTCATTTCATTTTACAATGATAATCCAAACATTTCGTAGACGGATTCGAAAATACTAAAAATGTAAACCAACATTACATACAATTCTTTTTATGAAACACAAATAAACTATTATCTAGGTACAAAATGTTGAAATAATATGAACTGACGTCGCCAAAAGGACAATTTTATAATCTACAATACATATAGTTACAAACATGATCTTTCAACACCGAATTTTGTACTTTTTCTATGGGATAGCCCCATGATCACTGTGGACTAAACATTTCGATGTTTCAAACTTGAGTCTTTACATTAATTTAGAAAAATTGTCAACCGATAACTTATAAATAATACGAAGAATCGAATAACGTACTCGGCTCTCGTGTCGTGTATCAACTATATCCATGTGGTCTTTACGGCTGCTGCACAGTGAATCACTCAAGTATAAAATCCGGACAAAATTACAAACAAACACTTACATAACAAATATTCTTATGAACGCTCTTACCTGCCTGAAAATAGAATGAAAACAATTAAACGGCTCCAAGTATCTGCAAATAACGGCATGTCGGTTGAATATTGTTGATGGGAAATCAATACATTGCTATTGTAATATGTGTGAGTAGCCTGCATTAACACTTCTAATAATTAAGAAATCTATTGAGAGATCGGAATAACGGATTCATTACTTACTATACAAAGAATTACGAGGAATATTGACTTTTTAGAGCTCGGAAGTGCGCTCGAAATTTTTGTTGTGCATCCTAACAGGAATCAAACGGGTCGTGATTGTAATTTCATTAAAAATGTAATCAATTCCATATTTCAATTCAGTATTCGTTACCATAAACTCTACTGCTACAAGGAAGTATCGGATGGGCGTTCCGTCAGCTCTAAAAAGCCAGTGTCTGGTACAAACGAAACAAATAACATTTAACAGAATAAAATCTAAACGCAACATTGAACGTTGTTCGTTCGAATACCCAGCGGCGACTGTTAAACGTGCCTACGAACCGTGAATCGCATAAACTGAAACCGGGCTATTGCATTGAAGGGTTGGGTGAGTGTGGTGACACTAGTGTCGGGGAGGGGGAATTTAGAACTGAAAACCTGTACGACGAACAGTGGGGGAGGCTGCAAGTATGTGTCGATGTCTCTGAAGGGTTCTGTCTCATCGCTGTCTTAACCTGAACTCTACTCTAAGCACACCAGTCGACGCCTGGTCCATCCTAAACTGAGGTACTCTTATATTATCGCAATAGTTCAAACGGTTACAAATTAAACATTAACAAAGTGTAATCCAAAATTAAAAATGCTTACACTTGCTTAGCTAGGGCCGGCCGTCCTCTCCGTTCGGACCTAAACATACAACTGAGGATGGTTTAACGTTTTACAATTCCGCAAATCAAATCTCAATTGCCGTGTGTCTATTGAGCCTTACTTAAATACCTTTAGCGCTAAGATAGTTCTATCTCGATTTATCTTTTCTGTATTAAAATTACAGTATTATATACACGTCACTATTCATCTCTGTACAACTATCTATCTTATGTTATATCTATTTAAGAAGCGATAAATTAATCTTTATTTGGTTTCCTGTCGAACTGAGGATGGAAACTAAAATTGCGTTCGCGGTACGGAGTCGACGGCCGGCGTCTACACGTTATAACAAATACATCGAGATGTGCGATCGACCCGCCCTTGCTTCCGACGCGTTTCGTCGAGTGATTAAGTCGTCGTCGAGTGTTAGTGACGCACTGTGCGTCAAGGCGAGTGTAAGAACGCTCGGAAGCAACAACCGGGCACTTCGCGCTACATACGTATATCTACGAATGAAACTAATTATTTTTCTATAGTAGGTATAATAGTAAGTGTGTGTATGTATACTGATTGTTCGATACGGCGAACTGTATGCGTGGGCGTGGTGTTGACGCGGGCGCCTTGGCTTCGGTTGGGCGTAATTCTATTGGGGGCCCTTTTGTAATTTCATATTAATTTTCGTAAAATATCAACATATTTGAAGGCACTTCTGTTCGGACGAGCTGGGCCAGTGGATTGGATATTGTGAGGTTTCTTTTATTTCTGTTTGGTTCTTGAATGTTTTGTTGGAATTTTGGTCTATTGATTTGTATGCCTTCGTCTATTGCGCCTGTTTGATGTGGTTTCTGGCTGAGGAGGCGTCAGTAACCCCAAGGCACCCGCCGGCGAAGCATTCACCTCTCAACTTAACGTACCTACCAAGTATAGAAAACTAACAGGATATATATCATAGTATACAGAACTTCGGATTATGGGTATTTATTTCTATTAGTGTGTTTAATGTTTGGTTAAATGTGCTAAAAGATCGTCTTATACAGTTTTATCGGAAAAGGAAATATGATTACTTACGAAAATATTGACAAGAAGGAATGCTTCGCGGAGTATCAGCGGCGAATGGATCTGCGCCCACGCATTTCGGAATATAATATTTATCTAACAAATAAACTTAACCCTATGTCCGGAGCGAGTTCCCCCGCAGATGGTCCGGACCAACTGAAGACATTCTGCCGAACTTTGCCGAAATATTTTAACCATAACCAAGGATGTTTACTTTAATCTGTAACTTAGGATGTTTACTCATTTTCGAATTTGGTATCTGCATCTTTATGCTATTGAAAATTCTGCACGAACATATAACCGGCTATCAGTATAAAAATAATGTTTAATTCTTTGTCTGTGGATCGAAAAATAACCCTGCTCTATTGTACTAATGTCTATGGTTAACGTTAATTATCCCTAAAATAATTAAGACGAGGTAAAGGTTGACAATTTTCGGCCGCGCAAAGCGAGCCAAATAATAATATTTTTCAAAATAAATTCAACAAAAACAATACCCCGAAGGACTAGGACAAAGGTAAGGACCGAGAAATAAAACAAAAACAACAAAAAAATTAAAACTTAAGCAGTTAATATATTAATCGTTTTTTCCTTAATGAATAAATCAATAAATGATTTTAAGATATACATAACTATAAAAACCATTTAAGATAATACTTAATAATAATATAATAATAATTATATATAGCGAAATATATTATGTGCAGAAATAAAATTCTAGGTGACTTAAATTTTCTCTTACTCGTATAAACTAATGAATTTCCTAGAAGAGCGCGGGCAGAGACGTGGCGAGTCGCTCGCCACGCCGCTCGACGTACAAATTCAATTTCTTTAATAATTTACTTAAACTTTTTTATCAATAATTTTGAATCAGAAGGCCTAAATGCGAGTGTCGTAAAATTTTGGTGTGCGAAACAATTTTCCAATGGATATCGTTCATTTTTAAATTTTGTTTTGCCGAAAACGTTGTGCGTCGAGTCTCAGCGCTCACTCCAACTGTTCGAGAAAGTTCGGCGACTTGAAGTATTCCGGCACAGGGTCATCGAGCCGAGAGATGACCTTGTAGATGGACTTCTTCCAGCTCTGCTCCGTGTCCTTCCCGCCCTGGATGGCTCTGAAGAACTCCCGGAGCGTCTGCTCTACCACATATCTGAAGTTTGGTGGCACCTGGAATTAATGAGTCATCTCTTAATTCTTCGATAAAAAAAAAAAATACTCGAAAACAATTTTAGATGCAGGGATCCTCTTTCATTGCTTTTGAAAGTAGCACAAGAAATTCCTCGATATTGGGGATTAAGTAGGAAGATAATGCGAGGCAAATTTAGGCAATGCTGCTACTTAAGCAAGATGCGGAGATGGTACGTTCAAAATCTTATAATAAATTAATAAGTAGTAATTAAAGTAGATTCTTGGAAAGAAATTTTACAAAACTAGCCTAATCTCCTCTAAAAAGAGTATTGAGAACTGTTTAGAAAAGTATTCTTACCTCAATGTGGTTATTTCTGTTGTAATGTAAGTTGAGCACCCTATACAGCTCGGAATCTCCAGCGACGTGGAGGTCGTCTGCCACCTTCGAACCTTCGCTGATCGCCTGCCGCGCATACTTCTCCATCTGAATGTAGTAGAACTCCCTGCAAAGATTAAAAAATACTCATTAACAATGGGAACTCCAGGAGTTTGGTAATCGCCTTTATTGGACATCCTGTACATAATGAAAAAAATTAAGACGGGGCTTTCCGGACATTTGCGTTGTCACATTTGTGTCGTTGTTGGTTCACGTTATAAACGTAGTTAACACTACTAGTATTGTACACAATACATAATGTCTAGTGATACGGTTTGCAATTAATGTTTGTTGGAATGTGTGGTGTAAACCTAGCATTTGTATACTGTTTACTTACTGTGATACTATCATCGTTCGACATCGTGCTCAACCAATCTTTGAGGTTGGTTACACAACGATGCATAAGTAGATAACATTAGCATTGCAATAAAATAATTTACTTCCTTTCAATACTGTACTGCAATACTTATTTCAGAAGTATAAAAGATAAAGAGCCATAATTTTCTCTCCTTTATTAAATTGAACGAAATACGAGTATAAGAAATATGTATTAATAACATCAAACATTTGATTCACGTCTATGTAGAGTCGGATGCACTGGACCTTCGTACAAATACCTACTAATCGTTTGCCTCTTTAACACACGCCATTTTAATATGCCGGTTAATTTAATATGTGATGAATAAAGATTTAATTAGCGTCTTTCATACCTTATTTTCCATACGATTTACCATTCAGTTCAAAATTATTTGAGTTCTAAAGGGAATCGTTTTGTTCAGTACCATCATGTAGTATTCAACTACCACCAAATGTTCAATTACCTAATTATCTTCTCTTCAGAACTAAATAGGTTAAGATCGTACTGGCTATAGGTACGCGCAGTAGTGGATCTCATAATATATTAGAACGCCTAAAAATTCTATGGCACTTTGTTGTGTCCTATGTTATACATATGTATGTAGTTCTGACTCAATCTCGGGTTTTCTCAATCTAAATCTCTAATCAATCTATGTAGAGTTCGATTCTAACTTATCAGTCGCTGACCGCTTCATTACACAAACATTACCACGTCATAAATCTAACATTCTAGTAACGAGACAAAGATCAAAAAAATAAGTGCAGCGTTAATAACGTGAGTTGGAGCTGAAAGATTCATTTGAATTTCATTGCACCGTGACATTTATTAGAGGCTCAGCGGCGCGATATAAAAATGGGGGTTGATTGAAATTCGTACGCAAGCACTTGAACGTAACTGATCGGGTATGTCTGTGGGCGTATCCGTGGCGTATCCGTAGCGTCGACTGTTGAATTCACCTGCAGTGTGACACTTGACGGCACAATGAAAATATAAAAAGCACTCGAAACGAGAGCGGGAGTCGATTTGATTAGCCATTTTCGCTTGTCGTCCCGACGCACTGGTATCTTCGCTTCGCATCGCTTGTGAGGACGCGAATGGAGTGTCTCGCGAGGCTAATTACTTACGAGTTCGCTTTCAGAGGCTTGGGTACGCGTTGTACGGATCGCTTGTGACTGGCGAGTGTTTTGAGAATAAATGATCGTACTACGCTCGTTTGTATTGGTTTATAGTGCTTTTGTAGGTTCACTGTGCAGTTATGAATATCGTGAGCAATTAGGGATGTCAATGAACTGATTGATGCACTACCGTAAACAATGTTAATAACGAGCCGTATTATATCAAATAAACAACTTAGAAGTATAAATTAATATAATCATTTAACGATAACTAAGTATCTATGTAACAAAGTTAGTTTTTTATGGATCGCATTTTTACTATCTGCAAACCGTAAATGACAGTGCCAGAGACAATAAAAGTGGTAATGGTTGTAATTTTCTCAACTAAAATAGTTGCTTTTACATAATAAATTGGTTCAAATGATGGTAGCAGGTAATCGTATATCGCTTCCTCGTGTCCAGTAGAGCAAGTGGCCAACTGGGTAATTCGCTAATTCGGTTTTTCGCGACGTCGAGTGACGCGTTACTTTCTGAATTGTCGACTTGTTTTAGGGTTCGTTATACTTATTATATAAGATAGTTAATCCTTTTACCGAATTGTACGCAAGACTGCCGATTTTAATCGCTGCTGGTGCAACTATGATTGTATAATTGGATACTCGAATTAAGAGATGTAAGGATATAACTTAAGAGATATAAGTACACTAAAATACCAACAAGTTCATATATTTTGAAGATATCAGATACAAACTAGACATTTAAAAACCATCAAACAATTGACGTCAGTTTTCGAAGTATGAAAATTGCGACCGTAATCACTTCCCTCGACGGTCGGTAGAATTATAAACTTGCACGATCAGCGTCAGGATAAAAAAATAAAAAGAAAATTCCTTGGATCCGTGGAAAACCAAATCACTCAATAGTGAGCCATCAATCGAGGCGGATCATCTCTAAGCCACTTGCGCGAGCGAGAGCTCTCGACTTTCTCGCTCACACCGGGGTCTCTATTATTTTTTAATTGGCACTCTGCGGGAGATCGCAGCCTTACTAATTGAGTAAGTAAATGAAGTGTCTTAATAATTAGATGTCTTTTTAACTGGCGAGAACCGAGCTATACGTTCTGACTACACCTTGACGTGTCGGAATCTAATTAGGATGGTGTAAGTACTGCGGAGAACACTTACAACGCTACTTGTACCTAAAAACTTGTGAGATCCGTAGACGTAATGGGGGAAAATAACACTCGTGCGTAGAGAATTAGACGGATGTTGATATAAAACGGAATTTTAACCCCTAATCTATTCAGAAATGTATACATGTAGAAACCTAACTCACAAGTGCTTGTGATTTTTGGACGTTTTGGTTTGCATTCAATGTTTCAGAAATGAGATTTTTTGGCATTAGCTGTCACGTGCTTCTCTGGACAAATGTGGTTAATTACTCTCTAATGTAAAAATATACACGCGAAACAAAAAATAAATCTCTCGGTCTGTCTGTCTGAACGCTTTTTACATATAAATAGAGATAAATGTAACATTTTAAATGTTTAATATAAATATGTTTACAGAAGCCTGTTATTTTAATTGATTAATTATATGTATGTATATGTACACACAAATACGAATTATCTAAACAAGAAGTGAGGATGGGCGGTAAAATAAAAAAAAATATTATGAACTTCACATGGCTTACAGCTCCGATGGTCATTATAGTCATTAGCGACATTATACTTGCGATAAGTAGTCACAGCTGGAGCAATAAAACGTCGGTACTCGTTAAGATGTTGAGTGTTTTGAGTGAAGAGATTATTGGAGTCACTCTTCTTTAGATAGTGAAATGTCCCACGGACTCGTTCTTACGATGTCAATGAACTATTGAGCTGAATGAATTTTAGTATTATCCTACACTAATTAGGTAGCAAACAGTAATAGCTAACAAAAATATATATTATGGAAAAAGTAATAGGAAAAATAAATGGTTTGAACGATGAACTTATGGATATGTATGTGACTGACTACGATTCCTATATGCACATAATTTTCCAAAAATTATACCTATAAAAGAGTTCTTATTTTTCTCACAGGTGTTAGTAGTCCAACGATCTGCATTCGGACGATATAGTGGACTATGGCCAATATTACTTACTATTCGACCCTGCACCGAAATAAACTACAAGAAATTTACAATATTGACTCTACGTTTATTGATGACTTCATGACAATAAGTAGCGATGAAATCTGACATGTTGAACCTATGCGCCTATTGAGCCTATTCTCTCCTCTTGAGTAACCGCTCAAGCTAGTACGAGGATCTTGAGATTAAAGTAGGTGGTAGCGATGACAGCAACCTCCAACAGGAGAATAAAAATGGTCTTTCCAGCCGTGTAGTCGAGGTTGGCTTGGCCTCCAGAACACTTGATCACAATGGTGCAAGTACACTATGTTTTGGTATGCACTCAAGTTTCTTGTCATAATTAAGATTGCGATCTCCATTGCTCGTCATTTATAAGCAGTGTGCGTGCTGCCCGTATGCGGGCCGTAAGTAGGTCTCGATACTTTCAATACACTCGTAAAGAACTAACACATCGCAGTTTCGTAGTCTGTCCACGGAGACGTTTAGTAAGGATAATAATTGTGTATTTTTTGTATTATTTATTTGTTTGTCTGAGTGTTTGTTTTTACTATAATTGAAACGTCTAAAATATATCTCTCTTCAAAAATAATATGATAATCACGTAAATTCTAGTCCCGATTTGAGTTTTGTTTGAGGTTGAAGTACTCCATACAATCATAATATTGAGTGTGGATTCTAGGACATAGGTTTCCTGGCAGCGGTTTCTTGTTTTGAATAAGTGGGAGTAGAACTTTAACCACAGTTCCGATAAAGCACGCCCGACATTTCTTTATCTTTACCAGTCAAATAGAATAAAATATATCATTTTGAATTAAAACCGTTACTATGGCAATCAGCTGTTCTATTGTTAATTGTACCCGATCAGTCTGAACTAAACTGGACTTTACTTTCTTTAATTTAAGTTCTCAAATAACTGAACGGCTCCAAACCAAGCATTCCAGATTGGGCCTTGCAACGGTGATATTGCGAAAAAACTGCAATGATTCCCATTGGAATTTGGACGCTAAACTTAAGGGAGTAAAGTTGTGATTTATGTGAAACAGTCCCGTATTGTCTCCTTATTTCTTAAGACATCTTGCGTCTACCTGGAAACGAACGTCTTGGTTCATTGTTTGGTGAATGCTGTTGAAACTTTTTTTAGGCAATCTTTTGAAATCTAAAGCAACGTAAAATGGCACGGAATTGAAACTGAGGAAATACGAGTTTCTTCGGTCCAGCGAAGTTGGTATTGTTCCTCAAGAAATAAGACCGAATCTCAATACTTTTAATCTTAAACTTGGCTCTACAAAACCTAATTAAAACTCTTCTTTGTTTGAATCTTAAAACTGAAAGAATATTTTTCACAACTTTGAGAATACTGGTTTGTCTGAAAGTAATTAGAATTTTAATCGATTCTTTTTAAACTGAAAGACTTCTTACAGTTCACACTTGTCCCTTATAAAACTAGACCCAAAACGTGATATATGTAATAATAAATGAACAATTTCAATTCAAGAACACGTTTCTATAATACTATGCGAATAAATGCAAAGTAAGTACATATTTTAATTCAGTCACAGTGTTTTTAGAAGTTACCTTGTCTAAAGCCATTTCTGAGCAGACAATCCAATCCTCCTAGTCTTGTGATTGCATGGTTATCGAAACTAACCAAAATGTAAAATATCATGTCAGTAGAGTCATAGAAAATAGCTCTAATTCAACTGAAAAGATTAGACCCGAATTTAGCAAGTTAAATAAATGCTTGCAAAATACAGTTGCGTAAAAAATCTTACTTTTTATACTAGGTTCTTAAATCAATTCAAATTATTAAACAAATTAGGTAAATCGTTATTCAAAGGCGCAAATTCCAAGTCGTAATGTACCCATAATGTGGGGTAAGGAGCACATCTCGCCGTCTTGCCGGTTCCCCTCAAGAAAACATTGGATTCCCGTGTGAAACCATAATGTTGCACAGAGTTACAAAACGTATAGATAGTGTCATTGTCGATCTGTAGCCTTTTTGGTAGCTCGGTTAATAGTATGTCCTTTTTGTTGTTCATGTTGCCCGTAACAAAAAAAAATTATAGAGCGTGGATCAGAGAGAGTCAGATGTCTTTAAGTAAGTTCAAATAAAATTAATATAATTTTGTAATATCCCCATAGTAATTACAGCATTCATTTAAAAAAATATATGTTATTAAAAAATTATTAAAAAGCAATACTTTTTGTTACAGATTATCGAATTGCGTTACTAATTATGTCAGTTACAAATATCCAAAATATGTACATTTATGCTAAAAATTAAATTCGCTATTCACTAGATACTTATTTTGTTATCTTACAAAAAAATATGAACTGTAAAAGTTTCACGCATTTTGGCGGTATATGCGCTCACTTTACAAGCATTTTAGCTTAGCTATTATATGCTACCAATTTAAGCGTACGGCCATATCTGTTCCTTTGTAATCTATGGCCAGCCAATCGCTAAGACGTTGCTCGAGGGGTCAGGTTATTGTTTATTTTTTTAAAGTCTTCCTTCTATTGTTGACTTGTTCGGTGCGAATGCTTACGATATTTTTGTACCAAACATGATTTTATTGCAACGACCGTTATTTTTTAAATTTGGCGCGCAGTTTATTTTTTTTACGGTTGTGTTTGGAGGTTATGTTTAAGGATGATGAGGTTAAAATAATATCTAACATTTTACAAAAACCAACTTCAGTATCGAAAAGTAGGGATAACTCAAAAACTACTCGTCAGATTTTTAAATGGCCAGACGACAATCAATAGCTTTCGCACAAAAAAATAATAAGCAAAATCGGTTCACCTAAGTACAAAAATACAGTCGAATTGAGAAGTTAATTAAGATAACGAAAAATCGTTTACAAAACAAATTCTTTAAATAAAACGACAAACTGTATAAAAATATACAGTTTGTCGTTGTATTTAAAGAAATTGCTATGTAAGAAGTAGGTAACATATGAGGTTATATACCTAAAGAATTGCAAAATATGGGTCACTGCGTGTGACGAACGGTAATTTGGTTCTTATTTTTATGTCTGCTTTGTAGTACGATGCGGGCCGCATACCGTAATAGTGATAAGAGGGTAAGAACCTTACCGGTTTCTAAGTCTATGGAAATATAACGGGAAAACATCGACTTGTCATATTTTGCATCTACCACTGTTTCACAAACGTGCCATATTATAGGGCCAAAGATAGGTACTTGTCGACACATCTTTTAAAAACAATACTTAGGTAATACTAATTACAAACCTTATGCATACTAACTTTACCGGAATCGGTTGTTAATGTCTGTTTATAAGCATCCTTGTTAATTCTGAAGCATTAATTTATTTACACTATTTATATTTTGATTTAGGTACTTTACTTAATATCATTTCATACGTTTAAAACAACGACCGAGAAGCATACAAACATTATATAAATCACGAAAATGTCATAAAAAAACTTTAAATTTAAAAATTGCAATTTTCTTGTCAATGTCGAACTCATCAGAACTGTGACGAATGTTCACAAAATAGAGTTCAACACAGCGAGCAAAATAAATTTCAGGTGAAAAAAAAACTTTCCAATGTTCTCCAAATAAAGGGGTCTCGAAATAATGGCGACGCGAGCTCGAATTAACCTGTTCCTACTATTGACGGCACTCGCCCAAATCCAATACCGAAAAAAAATTCAGACACGAATTTATATACAAGACTACAGTCCCTTCATATATTTACATAGCAGTCAAAAAACTCATAAACCGTACGCAACTTTGGCTTCCGACCGAAAAATAGTTTCCAGACATCTACTGACTTTTCCAAACATACTCATTTCGATCGTTGCCAAATACAATGGTTATTAAAACCTGATGCAGGCCGGAGTCGCTCAAATGATAGGGGGGAGGTATTACGCGTTATGTACTAGGTGTGCATGTAGTGGTGGCGGGGTGTGTGGGTGAGTGGACGGCGTCCAGTTCTCGCGAAGTACGCCAGAGTGAGCGGCCACAGACTACACCAAGCAGAGCAACCTTACGCGACAGATTTTTTTTTAAAGTTTCATGTCAACTGGTCTCACATTAAATTTTATAGTCTCAATACAAGGTTTTCTACCGACTGCTTCATACAGCTTACTCGTGACAACAATAGAGTGCGTTTTTCATGTTAAAAATTCGAAAAAGTTTATAATTGACAGCAACAAAGTCAGAGACACTTTTCTGGCGCTCCACGTGAAAGTTGTTGGTGCTACATGCCGAAAATAACTTCGACCTGCAAGCATTCCGAACCGTAGCGCTTCCTATATTGTATTGAAAAAGTTGACTTTGCGCAGTTGACGAAAAATCGCGAGTTTTCGTGTAACGCGACGCCTCTATGCGTTCGCTGTCTGCGCGAAAGTCAGCCGGTAGCACACACGCGCATCGCGCACACATAGGCCTGTGTAAGAGCGAGTAAACTAATACCGGGCCGGATTAATGCTTCAGTTAGTGAAAAAACTTTTTTTCAGACTGCGCCGTCCAGCCAGGGCCGGATTGAGACAAACGTCAAAGTAAATTATTATCTCGCTCGCTGTGACGTAACAGCGTACTTTCATTACGCGATAACGTCATTTTATGTTGCATTTTAGATTGTTTTTAAGAAACGATATTTGTGTTGTGCAGGTATGTGGAGGTGAAATGTGTTTATTATTGTAATTGTAGATTTGCAGTTGAGTTCCGTCATTTATGTGCAAATTATATTCGATCACGAAACATAATTATATTATCTTGATGTTTACTTTATTAGGTATCAAAGTTTCGTTACTACAAAATTATCATATGTATGCGTATACTTAGTTTTAGTAAAAGCCTTATCAATAACGGGAAACATTCGCGAAATCTAACGTTATGTCGAAGTAGGTACATTTCGGCGCAAACCATGCGGGCTGGAGACAATTATCTATCTCTGTACAAAACCGGCAACTTTCTCGCGAATTATTTCCTTATCTTTAACGGCATACAAAATAACATTTACATAGTACATAGCGTCATAGCGTCCCATTGAAAACAGGGTGCATAAAATGAGAGAACCGAAGATAGACGGGTACGCGTAAAGAGTAAGTTCGTTTAGGAAATTCGATTACAGAAATCGACGTCCCGTCAATCAGTCGGAATGCGGCCCTGGTAAATGACTCCCTCCGCTGACCTGCCTCTGTCTTGTACCCCACGCTTCAAAAGTTCAGCTCATTTGAGTGCTTGCGGAGATTTTATTACCCCAACTATACTCGGTATTAAAATTTCGAAAAAAAGGGTTGCACAGACGATGCCGTTTAAGGGCGCGCACAAAGCTGACCGTTAACGGATACTTGATTTCAGTATTAGTTCGCTAATTACTGTATGAGACAGTTTCAAAACTCGTTTCGAGGACTCCTTTTTAATCCCGAGTACAAACCTACTTAAAAAATATAAAAACTCCAAGTCGTTTGATGGTTTTCGAATCTGTACGAATAAATCCACGTGCAAGCAAAAAATCCTGCGTATTCACACAAGATGATATTTCAGACATAACTTTTGGAGAGACGAATAAAAATTAAAAGTAACAAGCTTGTAAAAATATCGCTGATAATACGATTAAATTTGCTAGCGTGTTTCTACCGAGGAAATAAATGCTCTGATGGAATACTGAATGAGTACTTATTTCGGAAGCTCATAAGTTTTTCTTTGATATCGCAAACGGTCCTTTCAGTTCAATTAAAGAATATCACTGCCCTTTGATATCTTCCGCCCTGTCTAGGTAGTATTTTTTTCTGCGTATATTTCGACTAAACAGGCAGATAAGCTTATCGTCTGATGATGAACCTCCGCAGTAGGACCCTCGCGGATGACATGGACTAAACATAACATATCAGTCCCATGACCCGAAGCACAAAAGTTTAAATGCACCATAAATGTATGCCCTTGCCGGCAATAAAAGCTGGGATCGCTTCCCAGCCAGGGTCATGACTATCCAGGATTTGAGGTCATTCATAACAATATGTTTACTTATTGTAAATATAATTATTTTATAAATACTATATTGATAAATTACGTCAACTTTATTTAAACCTTATAACAGATGATTTTTGACCAAAATTCCACGGCACACGTTTGTCCCGTTCATGGATGTGTGACATAACCCTTCCTAAAAAAGTAGCTATCACTCCACACGAGCCCGACATAATTGAATAGCGATCGGGAACATAATATGGTTCACTTTTTAATACTATCAGCGAGCCCCACTTTACCATAGATCTATGTGAACCAGTGATAGCCCAGTGAATTTAAAACTCATGTTAAAGCATTCTTATGACGAAAGGTTTCATATTTTAGCCGTAAGGAATAGTAAGTGCAGTATGTAACTGTGAGTAGGAAAAGAAGCTCCTTGAGAGTTCTTGCCGCTTCTTCTTACAAGATCACTCACTGTAAATATTCGGTGACAATATATTTGTAAATATTTGTTAATGTAATATAGATAAGTCCCCAATACGTCTAAGCTATTATACTATAATACGCAATGATTCGTTAGATTAACAAAATGGTAGAGCATCGTCAGCGGAGCCAACTTTGTATAGTTTCCGGTATATTTTTAATATGTACAATGTTCACGTGTCTAACGATAATTACTAGTAGTGTTGGAGGCGTCATTACGTCAAACCGTCTGCTTGCCATCGCATTTTTACTTTACTCAAGTTATTTCCCAGGGGCCTTCGACATTGCTATTTAATACTAAGATTTCCTATGTAGCGTATGTTCCCACTTGTGTTATTGCCTGTACATCAGTTACTTATTTACGCAGTCTCACGGAAACATGTTCACTAGGCATAGTTCTAATTAATAGTCTTTCCTTATGATCTTTTGAATGTACGCTGCAACAAGAATCGTTGATAGAATTTTATTTGGTAAGTTTTATTCGGGTTAACATTCGAGAATACTATGAGGCTTATTAGCGGTAGGTGCAATATGATGTTTTTCGTCATAAAAATTTAGAAATTTTGTATTTTTTTAATAAAATTGAGGAGGCCTTGAACATTCATACTCCATTACGGTTCGGTAGTGCAGTTAGTGGCCAAATGAAGTGTTGGACGTTTTATGCTATTCGAGGGCCTTTGACGTGGCTTAACAAATGCTATAAGATACCTTAGTGTCAGAGAGATTTCCGATGATCGTACGAAACAAATTAACCATGACGGTGTACAGTAAAAATCATGTAAATCTATAATTATTATGTATTTTAGTCAACATAAAAACACAAATTCAGGCATTAAATATTGTATCTCTACCAATAAAATAGCAAACATACGTATGTATATTTGTGTGGCATCCGTTAATTTATTATGTCTTAGGGCGGGCCAGAAACTTGCCGTTTATTTACGGCACTTTCATAATTTCCCAAGCGGGCGGCCTACCGCGCCTTTTCACACCTGTCACTGTCATTTCTTACGACACGTTTTATAACGTCTAGTATCTGCAAAATGTGCAAATCGACGGCGTATTGGCAAAACTTTTGGATTTTAACATTTTACTTCGAATGCCTGCGCAATGCTGCCTAGCTTTAATGTAACATCTAGGAAACCGTTACAATGAGTTTAGGGTTGAAGTTTCACATTACTATTTTAATGATATAAGTATTTATTAAACTAGTTCAGGCCTGAATAAAAAAAAACATTTTTCATGGAATTTTAGTACGTACCTACCTAAAACAATGCATTTCAATCCTTTCACAGTAGGTAGGTACGCCTCACCTATGAGGAATATCTGTATCTACATAGTTACAAGCTTCTACATGCATTGTCTGTCTGTCAGTCACATTAAATTATGCAGGCATTATAGTGTTATGCATTCAGCATTAATGCAATTTATAATAGGTATTATTGTTTACAACACACCATTCTTATCAAAAGAAACCATGACTTCCTTTAAGTTCAATAACACGTGTCGCCGCTAATTAAAACAAAGACGCAAAACTCCATCATTAATAGCATACAATTTATACATTATCGTTGTCTTGGTTATACGTCCAGTTATGGCTGAGCCGTCGATACTTTGAGGGGCTAACGAAGGATATAAATAATATGACGAAGTGTTAGAGATCTAAAGCGATTGGTCGGTTAAGGAAGGACTTCGGAGCGATACGGGAGTGTTGGTCCATTTCCGTTCCAACACGATAGTGGCCGTTGGAACGAAGACTGGTCGAGGATAAAACAAGGACAACACTCAGATAACGAATTGGTACAATAATACGAGTACTTTTATTATTCAAATACCGTCCGATGTCAAGATCGTTATAACTGTACGATAAAACTTTGTTCCAGCTTTTAGCGTGATGTGGGAAGTTCCATTTATATACTCGTACTTCTCTTTGGACATTATGCTTACTCACTATGTATTGCTATTTTTAGCAAATAATTATGTCAAAAATTACCATTATCATAGGCAACAAATATATTTATCCTTTATTTTACCCTTCTCTGAAATAAAATTAATTATCTCTGGTAATGGTTTATTGTTGGTTGAACTAAAGAAAAAGAATACAATTATTATTACATAAACGGTATTGGACCATTGTAATTTCTAAGTCTTATTTACGAAGTCGTAAATTACACAGGCCAGTGATACTATATACCTATAGGGACTTTTAATACATACAAATATACGTTCAGTTATATCAAGAGCTGGCAATTATCACAGCATACAAGCACTAGAAATAAACGCGAATGTAGATAAAATTATTAATAATTAAATACCTATTCTTTTGTTTGTGTCACATTAGGATCAATTAGTGTTGCTATAGATGTTTTATTTCAAAATTTGTTGCTAAATAATTTTCATTAAAAACATGAAACTTGAAATACTATTTTTCTTTTTTCAGCCTTCATACATACTACTTATTCCTGAACATAATCAATTTAATGTGATGCCCTCGGCCACAGAATTCATAATTACGACCAAAACATATCATACAGAATAAATTTTAAGATTTAATAAGATAACATTAGTAATGGACGTGAAGTCACAATTCTTTGCAATCGCTCCTCCCAAATTAAAAAAAAACATCGCGTGACGCACGCCTAAAGTTTGTCCGTGTGTGTCATTGTCATTAGAAGCGTATTAAGGTTTTTAAGGCTGCTAATGAAAGAAGCCGCGCCCGCTCCTTCGAGACCCGAGGTGTGCCTCGCGTTGCTTCAAAATGTTATTACTTAACGAATAAGGTCGCTTAATCTGATCCTAGGGGATTAAATAATTGTCTAGCTAGAAGCGGGCTTAACACGACTTGATGTTATTACTGGCGAGTTAGTTCCTATTGCTAAATTTTTATTTGTGTTACAAACACTATTTTGTTGTGGCTAAAGGTTTGTATAAAAAAAGCTCAAAACTCAAAATTGTTTATTTCACGTAGGTATTTCCAAATACGCTTGTGAATGTCATTATTTGATCCTAGAGCCATTTTTGCAATATAAATTGTATTGCATTGTAGGTATAATATAAAAATATGTATTCTACCATAAATATAATGACTGTTCGCAACCTAAACAACATTTTAAATGCACCGTGCTTAATTGTATCTTCTAATCTTTAGGTAAACATATAAGAAACATACTTACTTAAGGTATATGTAAATAGGAGCGATTAAAGTTATTAACACTTCGTGGCATAAACTTCATCCAATAATCCTTTTTGAATCCACGCAAAACATAGAGGAACGAATCTGTCTTTTAAGAAAAGTCTAAATTGAGATGTCCATTTTAGGGTTGACCACAGTTGACCCGTCTACTTACTAAAGTAAAGAAATATGCTATACAATTTTATTAACCCTAAATTCGTAATCGTAATCACGATCGCCGTGCGTGTAGGGTGGGGTAATTAAAAAACGTAATGGCCCAACGAAGACAAGATAAGGTAGGCGGTCGGAAGAAACCTCCACTTTTCTAATTACTCTTTCATTAGTTGATGGATTACACACGCTCGTATTGCCAGTGAAGCAGCCACGTGGATGACTAGTGATGTGAATATTGGCTTCGAAATAGCGAATACGGAATATCGATTTTGAGATTACTGGAGTGTTGCGTTAATATTATTTTGCTTCTTTGAATTTTGTGTGATATGTAAATCTCAAAAATGGTTTTAAGTTGGATTTTTTAAAGTTTATAATATTATTCGATCTTCTTTTTTAAACCCTGAAAAAAACGGGTGTTATAAGTTCGGCGTGTAGCTATGTGTGTAGTTGTGTTTACACACAACTATGTGTTTACAACATTTTACGCCGTAAACAATTAACTCTAATGGTTTTCTCAACTTTTAATATTTCTACATGTCGATCTAATTATACGAGTACCTATCGTAATCAATAACACAAAATATTAAAATTCCGCATAAAACAAACCGATCAGCACCGATCAAAAAATATACAAAGATAAAACAAGAGTGTGTACTACAGCAGCAGTACAAAACGGTACAATGTACACATACCTACGTTTTTCTTGATTACGACGATAAGTAGGACCGCGCCTTCGCATGTTTTAATTATATTATTAACGATGATGGTCGGCGAAAGGCTAATTTTTTTTAATGGCGGCGTATCGCAATGATATGTAAATATTCTGCCTCACCCAAGCCTATTAGCTGCCTCGTCGCGTGCGTGTAAACCTTAACATTCGGAAGTAAGACACGTTAGCCACAATTTAGTACTGAGGCGTGACATTCTTTCTAGGTTACGTCCAATTCGAATTCCTTTACGTAAAAGCTACGAGCATAAAGCAACGCACACGTTTCTAGGCACTATTTCTTTATACATAATAAGAAGTGAATGCGCCTATGCTGTAATTAGCAACGTTTCAGAAGGAAACCTACTCATAAGCTTTCTCGAAAGGGTCGTATTAATTACTGGAGGTGTTCGTACGAGTGGTGCGCGATATAAACGGCCGGCCACTTGTCGCCCTAGCCTCGCCGGGCCTTATTAAAAATGTTAACACGTAAATTAGACTCCGCGGTGCAGTGTATTAGCCAACCAATTAAATTTCACAGTTAACGCATACAATAACCTACAAGGTGACTTCACACGTCGAGGGATGATTATTTCATACACTAACTACACTCTTACACTCTTACCCTATGTTTAGAGGTCCGCAATATTTTTCCTTCACACTTTGATAACGTTTTGAGTGTTTCAAAATAAAATTGCGCACTCAAGTTTTTAATTACAAAAATTAAATATTGAACTAAATATGTACGAAGCGAGTTAGCACGGTAAGTTAAAAAGGCATGTGAAAATTGCGACGTAAGGTCGGTAACATTTCCGTTACCGACTGTGAGAGTCCTTACGAACGAGAGAATTTATTCTCAGTTGAATTAACAAAACATCAGATTATATGATTAATGTCATAATTAATATTTTCGTTCGCAAATCGTTATTTCCCGGCGTTTATTAACGGTAAGGCGTGTTCGCGGGTGGCTGGCGAGATGTTTCGTTTGACTGCTTTGATACGAGTGCGTAATTAAAATTCGTTTGAATTAAATAAGCAGTAGGTAGTTTAGTTATTCAGAAGTGTCATCAGTGACCGGCTGCGCAGCGTTGTTGTGAAGTAACAGTCGCTCGTGTGAGCGTTTAAAAAGGTTGTGTCTAAGTGCAACCCCTCATACGACTAGTTGGATGTGTAAAAAGATTAATTGGAGTGTTGCCCGTATTCTAACAATTTACGACGCCTTGTGACGGGCCGGCCGCAGACCACTTCTGTGCAACTTAATTAAGCGAAATAACTTAACGAGTAACCGGTGCTAATTAGTGCTATCGTCGCCGGGCTAATTCTGCGAGTGACTCTTTGTTTGCAGGCCCGCGCACTTCTTTGAGTTCGTGCACCAAAAGAATTTGTCTTTGCATCGACTTTGAGTGAAGGAGGTTTGTTTTGCCCCCGGAGAGTTTACAAAGACTGTGTGCATGACGAGAATCGAGGAATGTGCCGCAGAGTAACTTCGCAGAGAAACCTTTTAATTTTGTCAGTTGTAATGCTGTATGAGTTTAAGCAGCACGGAGAAACTACATAAATTGTGATGCACGCTACGAGCACGTGGTAGAGTTAGGAAAAAATCGATCTTACGTACTGATATATTATAAAAAAGTGTATTAAGTAGTATCCTGAATTTTAAAAGTTTGGATACAATTAATATACATATGTCGGAGCGCGGTCAAGTCCTGCGCTGGTCTTTCAACGCCATCTGTGAAGAATCGCTAGAACTACTTGTCGGA
>DWJQ01000035.1:0-21963 GCA_018248915.1 Hesperia meskei straton | reverse complement strand
CTAACGAACGAAAACAGGCAGTTACTGTCTCCAACGGGACTGAAGTTGACTTACTTCTTAGTATACTCTGTCACTGCTACAGCCTACAAGGTGTAATTAGCTGATCGTGACCGTCCGCCGGTCCGCCGGTCGGCCGTACACTCGCAGGGTGTGCGCTGCGCCGTGCGCCGTGCGTGCCAATCAACAATTTATTCAGCGCAGTTTCATCTTAATTATCTATACTTGAGGAGTGCGCTCACTAAAACTCTTACAAGTTACAACTAAATTACTGAGAGAAGATTGAACACTTTTGAGGATGAGGTTCGTGAGAGACGCGGCTACTTTTAGGGATAAACAGGTAACGAAGTTAGTTGTGGGCTGTTGTGACTACAAATACGCAGCTATGCGGTAATTACTCTATTTCTATCCTACTGATGCGTGTTAATAGTGTATGTACACTACTCTGTTGTAATAATTTATTGATGGCGCAAGAAAAAGAAGAGCCATTGAAGTTGACCGACCGTCTCATTCATTACAGTTACACTCCTGAACCGACTATATATTACTTCCTTTCGTTTAACTACAATGAAAAAAATATTTAATTAAGCAGCAACGATTTCATAATGACAAATTAGTTTGATTGATCTGTGAGATACGAAAATAAGCATGCAGAATAATGCGGATAAATATAGGGCGCGTCGTGCGGTACCGGGACGGGCCACGCCACTCGACGGTCCAGCGAACTGGTTTATGTGAATCTTTATCTTTTTTATTTATGTTCTGGTACAAAATTTATAGGTGTTGAGATCAAATTGAGACTCACTTGGACGTCGAGACGAATTTATCTAGCACTTTAAGCATTTCGGAATTCCATAGGGATCCTCCGAGTCATGTTCACAATGGCTTCCTTTATCGTCATTGTGGTGTTTATACACCGCGTTCGCATTCGATATGGAATTCGTTTTCATTACATTCCACACGAATGCTAGCTTTCCTCCCTTGAACATTTAAAATCTGTTATTAACGGACGACCACTAACTATAAGGCTATCTTACAGCCTTTATAGGTCAACTGGTTTTCGATATTTCGTGATGAGTGGTCACTACCCAGTCGCTTTTATTTTATTTAGTTTACATATTACGTTTAACGTCCTTCGTGAGTAACGCAAGAATAACTTACTAAGCTGCTCAACGAACACGCTCAATCGTGGGGCTGGCGTCAGACTTGAGCTCGCAGCTCCCTCGGTCTCATTGCCACGTCAATCGCAGCACGCAGCGGCAGAATGTTAATTGGTGGTCGCTGGGTTTTTGTTGACCGCGGGGACGGCCGCTTAATTAGCTCTGGAGCGCTCTCGGACCTTCGAGGAAACTCCAGTTATGCAACGTATGACATTGTGCGGACAGATGGCCACGTCGTGGGCGCTCGTGTCGGGACTCGGGACTGACCGCCTCAGCTATTCACAACCGACTACGGCTTTCGAAAAATGATGTTGTGTAGTTTTTGCTTTCGAACGTAACGATGAAATTCGAAGTTTTCTTTTACCATTGATATCATCGTTCTCATGGCCGTGCTTTAAAACAATACAAATTTCAAAACACGTTTCAATATATCTTTTAATTCGTCTACAGCAGAGGTTCTCAAATTTATTTCGTCTACCGCCCACTTTGAAAGTCTATTTTTTTTTCAACACCTCACAAGTTTTCTTTACCATAACTAATTAAAAAATAACTTTTTTCGAACTTCTTACCGTCCGCTACCAGGTCTGGTCACTTTGAGGAAGACTGGTCTACTGTCATGTCATGATCACTGTCATGTCATGTCTTTGATATACCTACTTAACTACCTACCCTTATTTTCCCAATTACTTTTAACTGTTTTAGTTCAGGAAGTTATACTCGTCTGCAGATATATACCTACGTCATTAACTAATAGCAGTACCAAGTAAGTATTGTCTTAATGATATAGAACGAAAGGTAAACGAATCACATTTCAACGTTAGCATATATACCAGTCTTATGTTTATTAATAAGTTTTCTGATGAGTGCAAAGACATCATCTAAGTATATAAAAAAGGAGTAGTTGCATCGGAAAAGGAAAACGAGTGACTGATGCGGGATGGATGAGAAACGGTTTTGTGGGCACCGGCGCGTTGGCGTGTGTAATTGGTTCCTGATAACTTGTGGTAGCACGGAGTTACTGATTGTCATTGGCTGATTGCTTCACTGCAATACTTACCAGTATTTAAGTACACTCTTCGTGATCAACTTGGTCGGAAAGCGTGCACTTCTCAAATTGTGTACTTCACGCAACTGGAGAACAATAATCAGAACAAGACTACAGTTTTATTGGTTTTACACTTTAGTAGCCACTATAAATTAATAATTAAATGAGGTGGATACTAAATTTTTAAGAACATACTGCGACTAACATATAAGCACAATTATTATCTTCATAGTAGTACAGTAGTACTTAATCACGGGTAACATATTTTGTGCATTCAGGCCATTTGCTGGTGGTATTGAATGTGATTTAGTGGGCTCGCAATATCCTGGTCAACCATGTACTTAGTTGGGTATTTAGAGGATGGTACCTGGAGCCTCCATCTGGATTGGATTTTTGATATTTGTTGCTTTAAAGCTGTAAAGAAAAAAAATGTTCATAAGATGACGGATGAGAAAATGTATTCGAATCGAAATATTCAAAGTCATTTGTGTTGTTCCTTTAGCTCAGTGTGGAAAACGAGTAGGTATACGTTATTTACAATACCTATAAAGCTAACTTAACTAGTTAGCATTAATTAATAAAAATCAAGATGACATGAATGATCGAGCCAGTCGTGAATCATTCGGCATAATAAACTAGTCAGCCGCGCCGTGGATACACTCATTTACTAAACTAATATCCCTCGCCCTCTTGACTCCTCATCGCGGCCCGGCCGGCTGCCACCTGCAATCTCGCCCGCTATAAATAGCGTTCAATATATCTCAAAGTTATCTGCAATATTTGCGTTTAAGTGGATTAAAGTGCTTTTATATCCAGAGAGATGCGATCTGGTCGTCCGAGGCCCGTGATGGATCGAGTTACGATAGCTCATTAGCCCCTCGAAGCAACGCAAAGAATTGTCAATTTTATTATTGAGTGTAAGAGTTATTTATAAGTTAATAAGCAGTTAAACGAAAACGAAGCTCTCATAGCCCGGCGGCTTGCGTCGATTCTAAGCGATCGGCAAAGTTAAGCAATGCGGGCGCGGTCGGTAGTCGGATGTAGTCATACAAGCGCTCGGTCTAAAATTAAGCACTAACCGATTTTTTTTAAATACAAGATACTATGAAATATTGGAAGCTAACCTGTGAAAAGTGATGTTATTACATTTCTTTTGCTTTTCGGAAGTTTTATGATAAAATTTAACAGCACAAATCGTCATTTTTTTCCGCGAGACTATAATATGCGAATACTACGGAGCGGAACGGTGTTTGGAGCCTGGCTCCAATGAAGGCGCTACAGAGTGACCGCGCTGATTTGGTTTCTATACTATAAGGGTCGATTCAGACATATCAGTGAAGTCTCAGTTCCGTCATAGTTCCGGCAAATCTTTCATACATTCTCGACGTTGTCAGCACTGACACTGCACTGACAATGCCGAGAATGTATGAAAGATTTGCCGGAACTGTGATGGAACGGTGACTTCAATGATATGTGTGAATCGTCCATTATTGTGAAAAAATTTATTAATACGAATCCATTTTATATTACTTTGGGGGACAGTGTTCGATAAGATAGGAAGGTACCTACATAGGTATATCTAACTGGCGGGGTAGGACTTTTTAGCAAACCTGTTAATTATAAAGAAAAGGGATCAATACGAATCCTTTTTATATTATATTATAGCGATAGTGTTGTATGTCGCTATAAAAATCAAATGATAGTTGCTAGAACACCGCTTAAGTTTCTATGTTTTACTTATACTTACGCTACAATAAGATATAATTAAATATTACACAGTACACCAGTTCACTAGGGGCACCTTTCCTCTTGCAAAACTGATGTCAAATCTCTGGCGCGTACCTATATGAGACAGATAAACGTGAATTCTCGATTATTACTTTCTACAATACATAAAGCACATATTGACTTGTGCAGGATTACTCATGATTAGAAAAGCGAAGTACCTAACTCGGCGTAGAAACAATAAGTATTGGAATCGCGAAAGCGCGTGCAGCGTGTGGGTTTCGCATTGCAAAGCGAATTCCTAGAAACCTCTGGCCATAGATCACCCGCGCGGCCGCGCCAGAGCAAAACGTATTAACGTTAAAAACAAATTTATTACCAATGCGCACAGTTCAATTTAGCTTGTAAGCAAAATTTACTTACAGCTTTTTAACTTGTCACGGCCAATCTGCAATGCACCTTAATAACAGAGGCGGAAAACCGGGATTTGTGTGGGACGTAATTAAAACGAAATCCATATCGAATGCGAATGCAGTTATATGGCCGGCTATTACTGTAGGAGAAATGTATTTTATTAGGCATTGTTCTATGTGGGTTGTGCCGTTGAGTTCGGTATTGCGGAGAGCGATCAGACGGATTCATTTATCAGTAAAGCGTTTTAGCAAAAGGTTACTGTCTATTTTGGAATTTGTAGATAAAATAAGTAAATAACGGTTCCTAAAACGTAACCAGGTTGGAACCCAAAGTTACGAAGATACAAAATTAGTATCATAGTGTGTAAGTAGAATAAAATGCATCAGTGTTAGAAGCTAGGAAACAATTCATTTTGCAGCCATTTAGAAAATAGCTTTTGGTCGTTTTATAAGCTTTCCTGTTCCTCTAGTTGTCCTGTAAACGTCTATACTGCCAAAGGCAATAAATACCAAACCTTGTTGCCGCTTTGACGATGTATTCCGACATATAAAAATTTCAATAATTAAGAACAACATTTCACCATGTTTCTTATATACCTATCCCTATTCCAAATTCCTCAGCATAGGTAGTAAACCTAGCATTAGCTTCACACAAATTATAGTCGCATGGTCCAACAAACCACACACTGTATTTGCGAGCAGTGCGCGCACCGACCGCAATAACGTATATTTAACGCCAAAACATTGCGTGGAGGCGAGCACTAACTATCCGGGATTTTATTGCTAAATGCCTTCTTTTATTTCCCCGTCACTTTGGTGTCAGCGTTTCACTCGGCTGCACAAAAGGACATAAATTTACCCGGCAGTTTGTAGACGCATTTGTAGTATGCAAATGATAGTCGGTTTACAGTTAATGCTAGGTAAGAAAAGCATTTTAGCACACTGTAAGACTTTTGTATTGGTACGTGGCCGTAAAGAATCCTAGGTTCGCTTAAAGTCTGATTCTGTAATAATTATTACTTATTTAAAGCAATCAACAACTGCAACAACAACAACAATCAACAACGCATTTGTATTATAATCCCTGAAAACTGAATCAAGCTACCTAGCATTTTTGAATTACCTGTCTTCAAAATGTGAGGTTTGAGATTCTTGTAAGCTATCGTTATTGAGTTATTGACCAATATCGAAAAGGAGGGATAATCTGTCTAACAATTGCAGACAAAAACCGCACACAAGGAAGCCCTGCATCGTCATTTTGAATCTCGATAAAATTGTTTGGATCGCACATCAATAATTCGATCCAGATACCCCACATGATTTGTTAAGGAGACCAATCCCAAACATAAATCAAGTGAAAACCACTCTAATCGTTAATTTAGTCTGGCGAGCGGAAACGTCATTTCAGTAGATCATTACCGCGTCTAAATATACGGAATAACATCCATACAGCGGACACGTGGCGGTACTAACCGGAAGAGTGGGAAAGGTGTACAGATACAATCAACAAGACATGAACATCGAAAGAAAAGCACAAATATTTTTAGTAAAGCAGCGAAATGTAAGGAAGATCATGAGATACCTTATCTACAAGGTGTCAGTTGTTTGGTCCCAATTCAAGTTGAGGAAAACATACGAGTAGGAAAAGGGAAGGGTAAGGTGAGAAAAGGAAATGAAATTTTCTTACTTTTTGTTCATTTACAATTCAGAAAAAAATTTAAGTCAATTTCAGTTTTGTTATTATTTACATTAAAATGGACTAATATGGACATCATAATTCGACCTGAGATAAGTATAAAAAATCAAAATCAACCAGCAAGTTAATGACCGCGAATGGCTTAAAGAAAACGCCCTGAAGATTGTTATGACTCAGAGCAACTCTTGCAAATTGAAGATCTTCTTTACAATGCGAAAAAATATAAAACGCAGGAGGAGCATAGACTCCGGCAAATCGTTATAAATCAAATACCTCCTCGAAACCCGAGACCGAGTGTCGAAGCGGCAGTAAATTGGAATTGTTCGCGAACAGAGATCACCGGCATTCCTCACGGTTTACGACGACAAGTTTAACTCCTTTGGGAAAAGCAGTGAACTTCGTGTTTGGAGTCGGTACTGGTGGTTAAATAACACAACTATATGATCTATATACGAACTATACGATCCACGTGTCATAAACACAGGAATTTTCATTGTACTGTTATTTATCTTTATAAAAGCAACTGGTTAATTCTATGCAGGTCAGGGACGTTGTTTTGAAACTCATAGTAGGTCTACGGTTTTGTTCGAACTCGGTCACAAATGTGTAGGCATATTGTAAAATTATATAGGTAGGTACTGTTGGTACACTATTTTGCTATATTAGTAGCCTAATTTATTAAAATCTGTCTTGAAGAAGTCCACAATCAGTTTGCAGAAAATGTACCTAATTCATACTTACGAGTACTTGATACATTTGCCTAAGATTTATTGGAACCATTGCAAAATCTAAACGTCCAATGAAACAATGACATAAATCACAGCGACGTGACGCGGCAACTACTAATATGAATTCCAAATTAAATCTTGAACTTAAATTATAGGGCTGTAACTAACCGGTGGAGGCGTCGGAGAACATTTCAATATCCAGGAACGGGTGTGACCGTGCATAACAATAAGGCTGGTTCGTACAACAACAGCGGTACATGCGGGAATTTTGGTCGTACGTGACCCGCGTCCCGAGCAGAGGTCGCGAGATGGGTCTAATGCTGTGGTCTAATGTCGCTCTTCACGCCACTGATAGAGTACCTTTGAGCGTGACGCTATTCCACAGAATCCATATGCATGACCCTACACGTACTGACATTAAGTTAAGCTTTCCTCACACTGTCGCGTTAAAATCATTGACCGCGATGCTTTGGATTATTTTTAGGACCCTTTGGGCCTATGAAAATTTTGTACATAATCAATTATTCGTGTAGGTATCGTAAGTATTTTGCCAATAAACTTATGCACGATATTTTTTGAGCGTACCATGTCAGACCTAAAGTTTCAATATATTACCCAAATTATAAGAAGAAATGATAATTTCAAGTTGATATAAAATATTTGATTTCCGGGGCTACCCATTGAACTTGGCTTTTACTTCACATTTATGTTTTTGATGGGATTTTAATATTACAACCTACTGCTTAATTTATCGCATTGCTTTGCGTTTCTCGTTTTCGGTACAATGTGGAAGGACAGCAATAACTCGCACAGAGGCATTACTAGCACTGGTGGGCGGGAACGGGTCTTATAAATCGCCGCTTTGATTTCCATGACCTTCATTTAATCCTACTTTGCCAGTGAGTGTAATGCGGCCATTTGTAAATTGTTTAAGACCGTTTTGGACGTTGGTTTAGGACATTTTATAGCGGGATTAGCTGAAACTAGGCTCATAATAAAAGAGGATTTTTTATTCTAAATATACAATACACCTGCTGCCATCAAATTTAATATATATTAATTTTAATCATAAAGTGCGATAGTTATAAGGTGCAAAAGTTTTATTTCCTCAAATGTCGTACTTTTATTGACGCGTATAGTATCAGTTACATACAATCGTTACTCATGTGGGAGAGGCCTTATTCGTTTTTAGTAGACCACAGTGCCACCTCAATCCATTATGTATACGACTGCAATGAATACTGAACCTATTGAGACAAACTGGAACCACGGCCCTCAAGAGATAACTGGATTCTGCTGATCGAGTCTTGGATATTAATAAAGCAGAAGTCTAGGAAGTGCAGCTTTATCCCGGTTATTGGTTCCAAGATTCAATAAAAGATGCTCCAGATCTATAATATAATAACTTCACGAGGAGTAGAAAACTTATGGAACATTTGTATGCCAAGTAATTTTATTGCTGATTCATATTCAATTACGCTAAAAGCTTCGCACAGCTAAAGCGTCCCAGCTACGTTCTTTTTCGAAAGTTAGATTAAAAACCAGTCTGGGGAAGTTAAATCTTGCACAAAATGTTGTAACATTTTTCAACCAACGAAGTACCAGTTGCGTTGTCCCGCTCGAAGAATGTCTTAACCTCCGATTTAAGCGAAGACCCAAAAAAGGAAAAGCGACAGATACCTCATCAAAATACTCAGAAATTATAATTAAGATGGTTGTACCACGTTAAAAAGACGTCTCAGTTGAACGGCCGGGCCTTCGGCGCGGGTTATCTCGCAAATGAGACCTAACTGTAATCTATTTTCCTCGGATCCTGTAATTAAAGCCTTTCAGAGTTTGGTCCGTAAGCGATCAATCTTCGTTTCGTGTGCGAATTTTGCCTTTTATTTCACCCGATATGGCAATTTTGCTGGAATGCCTCGTCGGCTTGCACGTCTAATTAGAAAGGAATCTGTGGATGCGTCATCCTTTATTTATCCGTTCAGAATCTTGGAGCGGGCACTCGCGAACTAAAAAACGAGGAACGGACGGATATTATTAACGTTGAGTGCATGGCTCTTCGCTCTTCAGAAATTGGTGAAAGATTTATATGGATTAAAGCAACCGGAAAAGCATGACCCGATATCGGCATCAGAAATTGTAACTCCTTGTCCTAAGCGTGGTCGTCTTAGAATGAGGGAGAAGACGACTAGATATAGACGACAAAAATGTGAGCGTGTTATGAAGAAATTTGCCGTAGGTAAGTCCTACATTTTCTTAAAGGATTTTTCTAATGCATTGATTAGGAATTTGAAACATTTGAGGTTCGTGAATTTTAACTACCTACCAACTACTATAGGCGATTAAACGCGAAAACCACTGTAACGGCTCCTTTCGAAGAATACCTGCATGCATATAATTTGAGAGTCGAAAGTAATTGAATGAAAATATTTGTGCTACGCGAGCACGATGCGGATACTGCAGAACTGAGAATATCGTCATTGTGAATTCTATTTTAATATTGCTACTGGCGGCGTCCTCGTAAACTTCTTCAGTCAGTTGATATATGGGACTACCTAAGTTTTGAACTCTAGGCAATGTTCCATTGAATAGTAATGGTAATATCACAAATTCCGTCTATATTCCTTATCCTAAGCTTTAGTCGCATTTGTCAAGCTGGCTTTGTTATTAAATATCCAAGTGTCCCGTATCGAGTAGCGAGAACATTCCCATGTAATCGTGCCCTCAAGTCGAGAGCGATCCGTCGGTTGCGAAGTGGACTTGCTGTTGAGATCCATGCGTCTGCCGATTGAGTACCTCTCGATATTTGCAATACGGTTGACCTGGCAATGCGTTACGAATTTACCATGTATTTTATTGGGATTCAAGTTTTTAACAGTTTCAATATAACAATGATAAATTGCTAGTGGTATTGTAATTTCATATATTACTACTAAAACGAATTCCAGTTAAGTGCATGCGAATCCCTGATGAAATGCATGTTTTGAACTTTATTATTTTAGAGCGTGACCTGCAGCCGATACATGCAGTCATTTATAAATATATGTACTTATTGTATTATAATAAGCTCATTACGCATGCAGCACATGTAATTAACGAATTATTTCGCGGTCGTGTGAGCGTGAACGCACTCGTATAGTAAGGAATCTTATATTAAATTAAAGTATAACCAACAATGTAGTACTAAAGTTGCATGCGATTTCGTGCTTATCCGCAATAAAAGCGTTGCAGACGTGTGTCTTTTTATGTCGTATAATTATTGATTAATTGCCATATCATTGTATTAATCGGTGGTCGTCCTCCTTCACTCGGCGACCTTCGCAAGAATTAATGACGTGTGATGACTGATGTCTTCAGTCTTCTAAATAATACATTTTCCTGCATTAGTATATGTACATCGTGTGTGGTGTCGTTAGAGGGACCTCTCGTGATAAAGTAATTTGACACGTAGTGAGACCTTTGTGTGACTTGTGGCGGGACCAAGTCACATCTGTCTGTCGTGAAAGGTTGTAAGTAACCTTATTAAGTTTTGGCACAAACGACGTTGTTGCTAAATATATAAATATAATAATATGCTCCATTTCAAAACCCTGACGCCTGTAATAATATGTTAGTAGTTTGGAGGCACAGGAATTTTTAAGGATTACGGAGAGGAAAAAAAATATACGAGAGATGTACGATTGATCTTTACCTAGAACATTCAAGCGTACATCTTTTTATTATTTATAAAATTTAATAAAAAGTCTTGCAAATGGCTTATTTTTATGAAAGCCAATTACATATTTGAGAATTTTTTAATCATAGCAACTATAGCCTAACACGCTGGTAAAATAAGGATAAATAGACTCAAAATCGTTGCGTTTATTCAAACCCTATAATAATATTACTTATGTTTTTGTTTAATTCGCGCAAATTGTGATGCATTGTGGTCTTCAAGCAGTCGGAAGACGCGACCATCTGTGACGCTCACTTTCCTCGCCGACTTTATTTCCTGAATGGACTAGTATATCCCTAGTGCGCTCACTACATCATATAAATAATTTAAAATTATGAATTTTTGAACAGCTAATAATTAGTCGTTGGTAACAATAAATAATAAAATTATCTTTTTGTGTGGGTGTTGCTGCATACTTGTTTACTTTCATAATTCCATAAAAAATAGATGTACCTTAAGCTTAATTAGCTCTGATTTCTACATCAGTGATTTCCTTTTAATATAAACATACTTGTATACTAACACCAATTAGCGGAGCACAGCATTAATTAAAAATGTTGCAAAAATGTAAAAACGTTTAATTTTTGTAAACGGAAAAAGGCTCCCGAAACGAATCGAGGGCGTCCACTAGTAGCTAGACCTACCTGGCACAGTAATAATCTTAATATATATAAATCTCGTGTCACAATGTTTGTCCTCAATGGACTCCTAAACCACTTAACCGATTATAATAAAATTCGCACACCATGTGCAGTTCGATCCAACTTGAGAGATAGGATAGTTTAAATCTCAAATTATAGTCGCAATTTTAATTTATTGCTAATTATTTGTCTCTTATTATTTGACAGTCACATGTCGATACCTTTCGACTGGGTTGAGTAAGTAATCAATAGATGGCGCTGCTATGGTAAATCTACGAACGTGTCATATAAGCTACATTTTAACAGCATAATTACCACGTGTTGTTGACGCTATAAAATATAATATATGTTATACCCGTGCGAACCCAGAGCGCCGAGCGGGCCGCTATGTTTTTATATACAACGTTCACAGTTTTTCTGTAGTGTATTTAGTATCAGCCTTGCACCCGTGCGAAGCCAGGGCGGGTCGCTAGTAATTATATAAAGACAACCAGGGAAACGAACATTGTATGATTAATTCGCGTGACCAACTGTCGTACGATATGTCATTAGCACATTTTGTAGACTATAGTTGACAATACAGCCATAATTTATGTGTTTGAAGAAATTTAATGTGGACACGTGGTTTCCCTGTAATTAGTTCCACTTTATGCGTTTCTTTTTAAAAGCGAGAAAAGCAAGTGACAAATGTATAGTAAGTATAGCTATATTTATGCCTAAAGATCAATTTTCAAACCAATATTAGCTTTGTATGAGATCCTGAACACTTTGTCAAATAATTGTTCGATTAAATTTTTATACTTTACGATTAGATTTTAAAGTAGTAAGTATTAAATCACCGTTTCATAAAACGTTATCCACACAGGAGTCACTATTGAAATTAGATATTCTATGACCGAGTTTATAAATGGTATGGCAGGGAAGTCTCATTAATTCTAACGGCTATTATGTCTAGTATAACATAAATAAGACCACATAACAATGTATTATAACAATAAAATAGTAGTCGTGTCAAAAATTATGTAAAATTAATCTATATGTCATTGAATTTCAAAATAGTATTGTTAAAAGTGCCAAAATTGGTATCTAAAGGCTGAGTATTCCTTACTTATTCATTCGCTGTGACTAGGGTTGCCACCCGTACTTTATAATAAAGTATTGCACGTTATTTCAGGCAATTGTACTCTATACTTTATGACAACAATAAAATACACGAAAATACTTTATTTCGCATGGTTTGGTTTCTTTGTAATAAAAAATTAATCACTTATTAATTTTAATTTAAATATAGATTGTAAAGATGCTATGCAATTGTTCTCTATACTTTATGAGAACAATAAAGTATACGAAAATACTTTATTTCGCATGATTTGGTTTCTTTGTAATAAAAAATTAATCACTTATTAATTTTAATAAAGATTGTAAAGATGCTGTGCAATTGTTTAGTCGAGATCCTAATTTGATACAAACTGCAAAAAGCAATAAAAAATATGTTTTTCAATATAATAATAAAGAAAAATAAATTGTACTTTATATTGATACTATGTACTTTTTTTTCTCACCTATAATAACCAATGTACTTTATTTGCAAAAAAAAAGGTGGCAACCCTAGCTGTGACCAAGGGCCACATGTATCGCTCATGAGAACCACGACCCTCCACGCTCGTCCTCCTGAGTACTTCCTCTTTTGTGGGAGCTTTTAGTATCAGGTGACCTCTCAACAATTCGGGCACGATTGACTACAAATATCTGCTCTACGAAACAATGATAGGCGACGCTTAACAACGGGGTCTACCAACAACCCAGGGGCATTACTTCTTTTGATTTTATGCGTACCTAAATATAAAAAGGGAACTTGGGACCCTCAGGCCTCATTGCTACGTAACGCAGAGAACCCTTTAGCGTACGGAACTGCCAGTCTATCTGGCTTTACTTTACGGTATTGTTTTGTGTCGCCTCGTCATCAGAAAGTTTACTTAGAGCGGTGTTCATCACACCAAGGTGACCTGATATAATTAATGTTAGCCACCGTAGTCTGACGGTTAAACTTGTTCTTGTAGGTACAGAAATACTCAAAATAGTGTCACTACCAGCCAACTAATTATCTACTGCGTTCAAAGTTGCCCAATTCGATCGGCCAAATAAGATATAGCGTAATTTCCGCTCAATGACCACTATTTGTAACTACCGTTGTAATTCATTACTTGAATTAATTAATACTAAATAGACTAACTAAACCGGGTTTATACCAATGAATGAACGAAGTAATTTTAGCCGACATCGATCGATACTACATTCATACCAAATAGTTGCGAGAAGTTAATAAGAAAGCCTTATTAAGACTTGATCTCCTTGACTGTCCAAGATTGCTACTAGACTGTGCTCATCTTTTTATATTTCTGATGTATATTTGCACGTGTTTACCTACTTATTCGTAGATATATTAGATAATATTAGAAGTGAAATTATGTTAAAAAGTTAGTTAAAAAGTCAGTTAAAAAGACATTATTAAGATGCAACGAACAATACCTAACTCTCCGTATTTAATAATTAGATTTCATTAAAGCCAGCCTTGAGTCAATTGCCCAGCGACTTATTTTACGCGTGGTGTTACTGGCTATTTTCTTTCTTTCTTCTCTTTCTTTCTTGGCCAACAAGTCAACAATGCAAATATTCAAGAACATGCCTCGATGTTTAATTTTATCACTGTTATAATAATTAAATAATGCCAGTAAATTCTTTTAGTAGAAGTCACTAAATTCTGAGGAGTTGGATATCCATCTCAGCTCTTAGATGTCTTAAGGCACAAACGCTTAGTCCATCAGTTATTCTTTACTCTGGATGTGGTGTATATTTACCTACTCATTCAAACTTTCTTCGTCAACCATGTAGCAAGATGGTCCGATATAATTACGTTATGACATACTTACGCACCATAATAACGCTCGTTAAAGTCATTATTAAGGACCGAGATTACAATAGCACGACGCGCCACTGCATCAATTGCCAAAATTATATTCGTTTGTTTGACAATAAGGTTGAAAATGGCTTGTTGGTTAAAAGTTGCAGAATAGCTGACATTCAAAACTTGTAGTTGAAGATGGGCATGACGCATCCGATCAGTCGGTCAATAAGTCGTAGGTCGGACGATGTAACCGTCGCTTACGTCATAGCGTCAGCGCGGTACTTTAAAGTTCAAGAGGCTTTGTGATAGTGCAAGTTAAGCAATGTTTACCTATGTATGCATGTATCCATATGATTTTTAGAAGTACTCCTACTTAAAGGTACACGATTAAAAAGACACACACAAAAGGTACTAAAGAACAGGCCTCTTATACATATGATTCCGGGCATTTCCGGGAACCAACAGATGCATAATTACGTAGGTCATATATGGCCCAAACATTTTACTGTCCCTTCGTAGGAATTGCAAAATGTAAGAATAGCATTAGATTATCGATAAAGTATCAAAAAAATAAGTAAGAAAATTATATCTGAACTTATAACCGCTTGCGGTTTTAATTGTACTTAAACTAAGTATACATAAATAAATATGTGGCATAAAAATCATTTTATTTTGTAATAATATAATATGTTAACATAAATTAATTACAGTTTTGAATACTTGAGTATTTAAAACATTGTTATTACGGAACTAAAAGATCTTTGTCACCAAGTAAGTATATTGTATAAAAGTCTTGATGACAAAATCTGACGTCCGCGCCGGTTCCTATAATTACAAGTGAACGAAATAAATTTAATCTGAGCAGCAATTACAAGTAGATAACTACCAATCAGATACATACAGCCTTAAATGCTATTAAAGTTTTTGATAAAAATGATTAACACGTAATTATTTTTTAATAAGGAAATGCTAACAAAATCTATTGGTTTTAAGACAAGATGTGTTTAAGCCGGAAAATCACGACTGACATTGTTGAACTTATTAGCAAGCTCATAAATTATTTAACACAGGTCTGTTAAAATTTGAGACTGATGTTGTATTTCTGCAGATAAATAAAAACTTCTTATTCACCTGATGCATCCTGATCACGTCATATTGATCCCGCAGTCAAGTAAATTACATCAAACAAATAGTATTTTTAGGGAATAACGTCCCATGACTAAATACTAACTAAATATTGTTTGACGTTCTTTGCATCATTACATCCAGTGTATTAGTCAGTTTATACATTTTTGTGACACCTTACTTCAGAAACTCTACATGTCAGTAAAAATGTATGGCTTGGCTATTTCGTTACTTCAGAAACTAGATATTTGCCAGCATTATAGGCGTTTGATTCGCTATCATAGCGAAATGGCGAAGCCATACTTTTTTTCTGAGATTATAGAGTTTGTGAAGTCAGGGTAGGTAGAACTGGGGCGTGTATCTCTATATGTTATCTCTTTCAAGCCATATGCATTGTCTTGGCAACATTTTACATGAAAATGTTTTAGTGGGATTCATTTGTCGGCTTTTACAAAAAAAACCGTTCATTCAGACGTTACAGGCGCTTAAACAATTTAAACTTCATTTCACTATGCTTGAGTTACGTTTATGTTATCTCTAAAAAGACAAAGCCGATTACGGCATTCGACGCGGTTTTAATATTTCGGACCGGATTTAATTTTAGGATCGGTCGAGTAGTTTTATGGTTATTTAAAAGTAATTGTTTTCCTCTAATAACAAATAATAGTGACATAACCGATGTGTAAAAAGTTGGCATACTTTACTAGACTAAGCCGATCATTAGATATGCTTTAAAATGTCATAAATATTCCGTAACAGTTATCAGTCCTCCAATATAGCATTTTGTAAATAAAATCGTGAGCTTTGGCACTCTCCACCTTGCTCTGTTAAAGTTGTCATGGGCGGCAGCGGAAGGCTGGTGCTTCATGCTCGTTCGATACCTATTCTAAGTTTTCAAAAAAAGGCCTGTGGCCTGGTGATTTCATCCATCCATTCATTAGCCTTTTTACTGTTTACGTCATAACCTCAACGCAGTACTTCCCTAATTTGCGCCACTCTGACCGGTCCTGTGCCTTTTGAAGCCAGCGGATCTCTTCAGGTCGTCAGACCATCTGTTCGGGGGTGTCCTACGCTCCTTTTTCCATGACGGGGCCTCCACTCGAGGGCCTTTCTTCCCCAATTGGTCCTTCGAGACTTTACATTTCTATAAATGTAATACAATTGTGGTAGGGCTATAAGATTCATGCGTGACACCAAACTAGCTATGGTTTATGTGGCTTTACTGGCATCTAAGAATTACGCTAAATTTGCGGTGATAGCCTAGTGGTTAAGATCTCGGCCTTCCTATTCGGAGGGTCCGGGTTCGAATCCCAGGCACGAACCTCTGACTTTTCAGAGTTATGTACGTTTAAAGCATTTAAATGTCACTTGCTACAAACGGTGAAGGAAAAAATCGTGAGGAAACCTGCATGCCGAAGAGTTCGCAAAACTCAAAGGCGTGTGAAGTCCGCCAATCCGTATTTGACCAGCCTGGTGGACTATGGCCTTAACCTTCTCATTTTGGGAATGAGACCCGTGCTCAATAGTGGGTCATGATAGGTTGAAATGAAGAATAAAGGGCACTAAAGGGCACTGACGTGTCCGCAAAAGCTACAAGAACACTGCCCTGCAATCGAATAGTTATCAGTTGTTATCATTAATTGCCATCGAATTATAAAACTCTCGCCTTTTTATTGTTAAGCAACAAAGGTTTTGTTATAAGATTAATTAGAAACTGCAAGACGTACCTAACATGGCTATCACCGCGCGTGTCAGTACAGCTGTTATCGCAGTGAAGTCACGACAGCCGGCGTTCGATCAATTACCACTAAGTAATACAATAATTTGTATTACGTAACACCTTGCCGATTTGAAGCCGATAAAATTGCGCATGCGCAAGGGTCACGATAAGATCGAGTTTATGATTTTGATCTTAATTCTATGTTGAACATCTAACGTGTACTCAGGTGCTGTTAACCATGTTACTGAGGAGCCTGCAGCTGTGCTCGCGAATAATTTTACGCGTGGGAGATTTTGATAAGTTTTTGTAGGTAAATGTCTTTGTAAAAGTAGTCTATGTTGCTCCATATCCTTCTCTATCTTGTGTTTTAGTATCGTGTAGGTAAGGAGATTTAATTCACTTGTAAAAACTTAGTTTTTTTGAAATCATAGACAAATCCTTCAATTTTATATGTACCTACGTTAGAGTATAAATGTATTTTATTTTACCTACCTCAAATAATTTATTTCAATTAAACCTTCATCGATACTTACGAGTGTCAAATATCTACTCATCTACTAACACACATGGAATCTCTTCCTCTATAACTTGTTTGCAAGATAAAAAAAATCTATTTAATACGGCGCTTCTGCTCAATCTTGCTTTTATCTATAAACAGGGCAGTAAATGCAAAACTTACAAAAGTATGATATAATTTAACAATACAAACCCCTTTTTAATATGACTTTCAAACTTCCAATAAAACAAAACTACTTGCTTATTAATAACATCGATAAATATCGATTACGAAATAGGCAGAAGCTTGAACGAGATAATCGGCCGGTTACCAGGTATTTATATAATTTGAAAGTAATACAATTCTTGATTCAAGACGAGTCACGTTTTGGTCGTGATTGCGGCTGTATTCTAATCGGGGCCCAAGATAGGTACCACCACAATCATGTCTTATAAGTAAAAGTTACCACGTGACAGATTGATCAGTAAACTAGCTACTACTTAGTGGAATTTACTGGATTAGCCATTGTCGTAACAATTGGTGTTTCTTAACGTGTATGCGAAATAGTCATTATGTTGTCTTTATAATAAAAGACGCGATTGTAATTTATTGTAGAGCGAATGGTCGTGTAGTCATTGTTTATGTAGTCTCATGTAAAATACAAGGCAGTTAATGTGGGTCTTTTATAAATATTTGCTCACTTCCATTACGGAAACAAACGTGTAGCATACCAGGCTGTCATAAGGCGATAAAAGTCGGCTCCAGCAGGTGGTGGTAGTGCTAACAGTGCTATCGGTGATGCATTTTGTATTAGGTAGGACTTATGTGGTCCTTTGCTGGTAATAGGTAGGTATACATAGAAATACTTTTTGTAAAAATCCAAATTTACTTTGAAATCACGTGAAGGTAATATGTTACTCCAGAGGCCAAATTAAAAGATACGAACATAACAAATAACTATCGAAGATATAAGACCTTTTAGTTACTAGAATAGTATCGTAACAATCAATAATTCAGCTCTAAAAACGCATTACCCTTACCGCTCGGCCCGTTGATTGATATAATCGTGATCAGTGTACCTGACAACCTATAGTTCAACCGCGCCCTGACCGCGCCATTATCGCCATTGCAACAGACATTCATGCACGACTCCGTGTCTGGTGGCCGGACTGGACCACTGCAGGTTGGCCGGAATTGTGTCAGTGTGCACTGGCCTTTATGTTGAATTGAAATCATTGAAATTGTTTTGCTATCGGTGCTGATTTATCTGTAACAACTTTTGGTTATTGTTAAGGCTCGACTATAATTCCACCTGGAGACTCTAGTGTTGGAGTTAGTAAGACATATAAATTAATTCAGAAGATCAACATAGTTATAAGTGTCTATATTGTGGTCGTAAACTATAACGCTAATGGTACCAAAAGTAAAATAAAAACTAAAAATACCTTTTTATAGAGTTTCAAATGAGACTTTCCTTACGCTAATGAAATTCAGCTTTGAACTATGAACCATTTAAACCTAAAGTGGAATACGAGTGGAATGCCTAAGTGAAATAACTAAGTTGTCACCCTTCCTTGTTTAGTAGTAACAAATCGCTCTAAGAAATTAATTTCAGAAATGTTTTGTGTTATAGATCTTTCAAAGTTGACATTTACAAATTAATAGCAATTGTCTTGAGTCATTAGACAATTAGACTGCTACTAAATATAATTATGTTGGTACTGTATCAATGTCAATATTCGCCTTGAATAACGTTATTAATGACCGAGACAATAATATTGACAAAGCCTTGATTTTTCACTGATTTATTGCAATATAAAACTCTTTATTCGTAAACATGTTCGCAAATACGCTGAAATATCTCAACCAAAACAATTTATCAAGTGTTGCGTACAAGCGAAATTTAAGTGTGACATAAAGGCGTTTATCCGAACGGACCTGTGTTACGAAACTGCTGGCCCTGTCCGGCGTTCATAAGGTCCGTGACGAAATAGCTCAAATAGGATAGCTATTTATAGGTCCAATTGAAATGACACTATTTGGTAATATCGAGACAGTAACTCTCGTTCGACATCGTAATATGCAAAGTGGTATCTCTAGTAATCTCTAGTAACAACCTCCCCACTCATAATTTACATTGCGTATTGAAGTTATATTTCATTCGTAACTACATAGAATGCTGTTATTCATAAGCTCGTGTAAAAGGGATTTCCGTAAATAACTTGAGAATATTTTAAGTAAAAAACATTGATATTAGGTATTTGAAATGTTTGGAGGTGATTGCATTAAGTACCTATCTATACTTACCCATAATGATTTTTTAATGAAAATAAATTACTACAAAAAATTTAATTCGCCAACCAAGTACTTGCTTCGAATTCGTAACTTTGTAAAGTACACAAATGTTTTATCTCACCGCACTGGCTGGAAGTGTTGGAGCGCGGCCATGAGCGCGTGCTCGCTGATGTCCCAGGGCAGGCCGCCCAGGAACACCTTGGGCGAGAAGCCGGCCGACGGGTCCGCGCAGCGCGCCGGCAGCACGCCGCTCCAGCGCAGCGCTTCGCCCCCGGAGCCGCCGCCCCCGCCCGACGACACCACGCCGCCTGCAGTGGAGGTTTATCAGTTCCGCATGGTTCAACAGTAAGATTTTATACCCAAAACTATGATAACTTGGGATAGCTTGAAAAATACTGAAAATACCATTGTTAAGTGCAACTTAACAAGAATTGATCTTTTCCTAGTCCCGTTTTGTATTGTACAATGCTAGAAGAGTGAACCCTTTATTGAAACCATTAAATTATCAAAATTACTGAGCAATTCATAGTCTAATCAATAGCAAAATAAGTCTACGGACGGTCGAGTTACAAAGTAACTTATTTAATGTTTAAGTATGAAACATTAGGTAGTTAAGTAAGCTAGTGGTATACGTACAGAAGGAAGCGCGGCGCGGCAGTAGGCGCCCGTCAGACCGTGCGCGTGCGCCACCGGGCTGCTCCGACGGCCACGGGGGCTCCACCTGCACATACCACGCCATTGAACATACTCTAAAATAAGAATATATAGCAGACAATAAGATAAAGCCTTTTTGACTTAAAACATCTAGTTTCGGGTATTTCTGATTTGAATTTAAAGCTGTAACATCAGGCTAGGGCCAATAAGAGTTAAGGAAACATTTTGCAAAGGAAAAATTTTTATATTATGTATGTGTAAAGTTTAGGCAAGATTCACGAGGTGTAGCGAAGGCAGGTCCACTATTAAGACTAGGTTAGCTGTATTTCCTGAAGTGTAGGAAGGCCATTCATTCACCTGTATACATTGATCGCGTTAGAGATCCCTATAATGTCGAGGATACTGCAATAGTGCCTATCTACTATTTGCAATAGTGCATAACTACAACGATGATAACTTTAAGAGGAGATGAAAATATAATTTTAATATTAAAAATGATAAACACATCAACTGAAATATAGGATCCTTAGAGTGCCAATGCTTCAGTCGGTGGTAGAAAATTTGCGGTTCTTCTAGTAGTTTTAAGAAAGGGCAGATACGCGTAATTGAAACTAAGTAAAAAATGGAACGAAGCACAACAGTGCGGTATTGACTTCCTCCAACTACAACTGCAGCAAACGCACCGCGCTATTGCAGCGAAGCGACAGAGGTTAGAGGTTCTGATTAGCTTATTCAAAGTAGCGTGTTCACTGACACGTCAATGACTGATTACAACGGCGTGGTGCGTAATTTTGAATTCCGCTACTTTTTGCAGTTTCGCGGTATTGCAAAATTGGTTCAGCGCTATTTCAGTATAGACGACATGTATAAAAAATGATAACATTAACTCACATTAGTGTAGAGCGCGTCGCAGCTGAGCGTAGAGGGCGAAGGCTGTGCGGCGGGAGCGGATGGCGGGGCACCCCGCGCGCCTGCGGGCATCGCCAGCGCCTTCTGGAACACCACAACGGTTTACAGCACTCTTCTAGTACACTAACTGCATAAAAAATAAGGACACTCACACAACTGATATTGAAATTCTGTGTCGTGAACAACAGGAACTAAAGCAATTAAAATTGCCACCACTAGAAATCGAACCCAGGATCCCTGGAAGTTATTGGAGTACCCAGTTCTGTTGAACATTGTTCTGCCAAGGATTTATCTATTTACTACCATCACCTACTGTAGATTAATCGGATTTAAACAAAGAAAATTCAGACTTACCAGCGAGGCCACAAGGTCGGGGATGCCCTGGCTGTCCTCCCAGCCGCCGGGCTGCGCGCTCTCGCTGCAACCATACAAACTTATTATAGACTTGTACTTATTACTTGTACTTGTAGAAAACATGAAAGTTAAATTTAGGAACAGTAAAACTACTGGAATGCCCACGTTTCGAATGCAAAAATAAATAAATTATTAAAATCGGTTCACTCAGCAAGTTGAAGTAACAAAAATACCAGTCCGATTGAAAATTACTTATTTTTCGGGTCTTTATATAAAGATCAGTGTATACAATTGAAGTGTTCAGTAAATATACTTGTAGCACTAGTAAATCCGCCCTCGCTTCGCTTCGGGGAACCAGTCCCTTCAAAAATCTTTAAATTTTAAC
>DWJQ01000034.1:0-21980 GCA_018248915.1 Hesperia meskei straton | reverse complement strand
GCGACATGTTTATGGCCCCTATTGTTTATTGTTTTCGGCGTAGCGAAGTCGATGCGCCAGGGTTGTCACATTAATAACGGATAAAACTAGTAAATGAGCAACATAAATATACATATATTGGTTGGCAACACTACAGACGTTACTGGTAACAGCTGATCATAAATAACCCGTGTAAATAACGGTCAAATTTTATTTGTATTTATTGTATGTCTGTGTTGCCTCTTTTGTTGTTATGCGAAAATAAACTAAAAGATTAAGACGAATTTATTTTGTAACTTAGGTACCTATATTAAGAGTAAAATTCTTACAAAGGTAAATTTATTTTCAACACGAGAAAAAGATCTATCCCCGCGGGATAAGAAGCATAAAGTTACTTATGATAGGTACTCGTGGTTCTGCAGAGAGAAGAGAGATTTTTAAGTTAATATTTGACTGAAATTCTGATGTAACAAATTTATATGTTTGAAATTTATCCAAGGTGGATACCACTATACAACAATAACCACGAGCCCTGCTTCATGCAAGGAACATATTATTACATTTTTTAAAAAACGCCTAACATCTTATTTACAAAAATGTTTTTTTTTCATACAAACTAAATAGCACAAAATATAGGAAAATATAGAACAGCCTGTCTAAACGTCAGTCATTCACTTTTGACAAAAGCGGCAACAATCTTCGGCTATTACAATAATAATAGATACAGCGTGTTGAAATTTTGAATATTGAAAAAAAATGCCGTGGCTAAAGTAAAGGAGGTATTTGATTGAATCATTTTTTGGGGGCTTAGGTAATCATTATGTACATAAAATTTAATTTATTGTTGTATGGTGGTAACCACGTTGTACAACATAATTATTAATATATATAATTATGTCACCAAACAGGCCAACAAATAGTCATAACTTCCAGTCAAAGAGATCCATGTGAAAATGATTCTCAATATTAACTCCGTTAGAATATCCACACAATATAGTAGTCCAGTGTGGTCAACGCTTATAATTATATTATTGCCCCCATTAGTTGTACTAAAATTCTTACAGTTGCTTTTCGTAGAAACGTCGCGTATAAAGCGGAATTTTAATGGAACTCATGTGCGTCTATTTTAGAACGCTACGTGTATTTTTACTTGCGCGGTCTCACGTTTAGTTTTACTTTATAAAACCGGCTAGCGGACATTCTAGGTGTTACTTTGTACTAATATCAGACGTGTTTGAGTCGAGACAGATGATATCATTCCTGGAAATAGCTTTGCATTTCCCACTGAAAAGAGTGGAAGCCAGCATTTATAGTACACTCAAAGTAAAGCCTTATAAATAACAATTTGTGTTCGCCAGTTTGAAGCGCGTTGAAATAGAATCTATACATATTATAAAACGAAGTCCTGGTTTTCTGTTTTTCTGTCTGTCTGTCTGGAGGCGATAAAATAGAAAACTACAATAGAAAGAGTGATTTAGGTATATAATTTATTAAGTATACTTTTATGTAAATTAGTAGAAATTCGCCGATATAATAATATGTGGAAGAGGTTTCGCCGACTGGTAGCTTTCCACTTGAACGCCGCGTAAAAACGTAAATGTTCTAGCGAATTCAAGATCTATAAAAATGCTACAAAAAATTCCGCGAAGTCTCCTACGGTTGACTCACAATAACCACTTTTATGTTAAATTTTTTAATTAAAAACATTATTTAAAGCTATTTTCTGTAGTTCAGTATTAATCCTTATCTAAATAAATATATTAGTTAGATTAGGCATTTAATGCAAATCAAAGTTGCCTTTTACACGACATCAATCAGATTGATAGTTTTTGAGATATTGTCGCTAGAAGTAATTAGCAGCGAGGGCGAAGCTGCGGGCGGCATATTCAACAATACGTTGCAGAACGACGTCTGCCTGGTCATATAGTTAATTAAATATATGAATGAGTATTGATCAAATATAATTATATTACCGATATAACGATAAAATCAATATGAGGGTGGTTATAAATTATGATTTTATTAGTTTTGTAACGTTTTAAGGGGTAGATACATAAACATAGAATAATAATACATTTCAATCAATTTGAATCATTCGTATTCAATACGAAGTGATAATGTAATTATACCTTTTTATAGGTGACTTATATGAAGTAAGCGTTATCATGATCTAGATTCTAGTCTGTTGATGTTGAGGGCAGGGTTTTTTTCTATGGCCTTAAGGTGGCAAATGACTCGCATAAATACACTCCACTTCAGGCCATGCCATCTGTGAACGACTTAAAACAAGACTTAAATAGAAATTAGGATCATTAGTCCAATAAGCAGATGATGTAGGAATATTTGTTTGTCCGTTATTTAGTAAGTATGAAGACTTGGGCAGATAGGTACTGACTTATGGTATTTTAAGGAGAGAATATAAAAGCTATCCATTCCAGTATCTCAATAGAACTCGTCCTGGATGGAACAGTTCTTAAACTTTCTGTCAAGTTTGTACCCATCTTCTAGAATCAAACATCAAAACCCGTGTCTGCTGTTTAAGTAGCGAGGGAGTAGGTACCTAGTTGAAAATATGGTTATCTGCGAAAAATACCGGTGATGCAGAGCTCAGTTACCTAATTACGACGATACTGCCATTTCATCGTCTCTCATATTGAGTTAGGGATTGGGGACAAAGAAGTAAATTTTTGACAAAGTGCATTCCGCTGATCGTTTTAGCACGGCTTTTACACTGAAATCTAGCTTCGGCTCCAAATTTTGTGAAGCAACGTTAAGAGTTTTTCAATTTTACTGTGCCGTTCGTTCATAATGGCTTTAATTGGTTTACCTTCTTGAAAATTAGAACGACTAAGAGGTTTATGGGCTTTATTTAGTTGGAAGGGTAGTTCGTCATGAGTTAATTTTATTTTCTCAACATGCTCTTTTTTACGTAATGGTAATTAAATGTGGCATTGGTTTAACATATTAAAGTAAGTAAACAAATCAAAATGGTGTATGCTTGCGTCCATAAAATAATTGTAGCACGATTTTACTTCATTTACTTTACACTATTGTGTTCACGTACCTATCTTTTCACAATGTGAAGGATTAACTTGAATTCTTTGCTCTATACATTCGGACTAGCGTACTTTATATACTCTGGGGCACATCATAAATAATTCTTATGTTATACCTATCTACTTTTTCCTTTACTAAAACTAATATCATAAATTTGAGCACGTATTGTTAAAATCGTTTGATTGTGTTTGACGAAGGATCGCTGATAAAAATGGATATATGGAATCAATTGCAAACGAGCATGCTTCACCATCCTTCCGCTGCCGGCTACAACTGTAACACTAAAGTGAAGAAAAATCGGGACTAGGATTCGATCAGCCAAATCTTAGATTATTCGTTAGTTAATTAGAAGGTAGTGTCCTCAGGGACTGTTGGTGATAGTTAATCCTGTTTTTTAATGGATGTAACAGACGAGCATGCGGCACAACCCATCCGTGCCGCCCATGGCAAACGTGACCGACACAGAACAAGAATCAAACGGAGACTAGGACAGTTGGTCTAATTAGTAGATGGTATTAAAGTATTCGTTTCTCAGTGATTATAGAGAATAACATCGATAGCATATAACATTTGTTTGTTTGTTACAGTTATCGGCGACGTTGCTGGTGCTTCTACACCTATCGATGCACGTTGTCGATGAGGGTCATGCTGTAAATCCTAGTAAGTGAATAAAGTATTTTTAACAGACTTTTCATATATTTAAAATTAAGATAAAAAACTCCTGGCAATGAAAATCATTGAATGCCCGAGGAGATCTTTCTATAAGTATATATTCTATCATCTAATTTTACGCCGATAATTGGATTTGATGGCAAAATATGCCTCAGGTTTTCAGAGTAAAAGTTAGCCATTTGCAAAAGCTCATACTCTTTAAACTGCTGGATCAATTTCTACCAAACATAGCTAAAAACCACCGAAAGTAAATTTGGCCTTCGATTTAAAAAAAACGTACAAAAATCGGTTCATTAATTTAGGAGCTACGAAACCACAGAATGAGAGGTCAAACTTATAACACCCCATTTTTAGGTCGGGGGTTTAATAAGCGAGGCTCTCAATTAGATTGTATTTTCTTTTTTAGGTGTGTTACCTCGTAACTTAATACTGCGTGTACGAGTTTGATGATTATTGTTAAATTCAAAAGCTGATACTTGTGTAGTTCCTGGTCTGATGAATAGATACGTTTTGAGTTATCTTAAATAATGCTTAGGTATTTGTTTGACTTTGACTACGACAACGTTGTCGACTAGTTGTTGGTGTTGAAATAGGGTTTTATTTTCGTATAAAGTTGTTATTGATCAACAAACTAGTAAAAGAATCACGCATGAATAGTGAGCATTAACACTATAAGCCTAGGAGTTCCAGCAAAGAAACATTAATAGGTAGGTACTTGGGTGCCATAAAAATATAAATAGTATGTGTGTAAATATAAAGGCAGCTCCACATAATATAAACACAAGGTACAATGACATTTATTTAAGAAGTTATAATTATAAGACGGATTTGAAATTGTCCTTTTCCCACTAATCCTGCGATAAAATGTATAGAAATATAATATAACATTACGTGCTATAAAACTTACTAAATCCAGAGAGAAATGCTTTGTTTCATTTTATTTCAAACAATATTAGTAATCAGCTGAATAATGGCAATTGAGATTCTATCTTTCCATTAGTTATTCAGGAACCGGTATCGACTGCTAAATGAACGAGTTGATTAGGCAAAGAACATTTCTGTTAACGTACTTTGAAACTGCAGTTTCAACAAAACAACCATTACAAGTGATCGTTTACCTTTGTTACTGATTATTTTGAATTAACTTATTGAATATTTTAGACAAAACGGCCAGATATCAATCAAGGTAGCAAACCTTAGTTCCTTAAAAAAATACCGCCAATGAAAACTGCGACGACTTAAAATAAGACGCAAATAGGGACAGGGTTGTTAGTCCAGTTAGCAGTAGGTAGGTGTTAAAATATTAGTTGGTTAGTTTGTTAATAACTGTGTGGACTTGGAACTGTTAGTGATAGTTAGTCCTGTTAGTTGCGGTTAGTAATAGGCCAGTAATATTGCTAGTAAAAAATTCGTTCAAATTCGTTCCCAGACGCGTTGCAACTCAAGTCCATTTTTCTTAAATTAGAAATATTATACAGATGAAATATTTTCAAGAACAATACATTTTTGTTGTCGCATTTTCTTCTGCATAATAATAACGTGTCGTGTGTGTGTGCTATAACTTTTACATAAATACGAGTATAGTGTTGATCTGGCTAACTTCATGTATATTATAAAGTCAAATTATAAGAAAAATACAATTTTTTAAATATTTAAACAAAATGCATGTCAGTGCAAAAGATCTACATCCGAATTAGAACGAAATTCTGATTAGCAATTATTAAAATCGATAAATGTTTACCTTTAGGCTCTCACACAACGCTATTTATGAGCTATTTATAAGCTTCTACAATGCGTCTACTGTCAGTGAACAGTGTGAACAGTGTGAACAGTTGCAGTCGCGTAGCTCATAATAGCGTTGTGTGAGAAGAGCCTTACTGAGAGAATACTGTTATCCTGATAGTTACTTACCCTGCATCCTGCCAGTTATTATTTTTTAGCAAGTTTCTTGACAGTCAGTTCAATCAAACACAAAAATTTTAAACTATCCCGTATAGTTCTTAGTAAATTCTGCGTAAACTTTATGACTGAATTTCGCATAGTTTAGTAAATTAATAGTTAAGTACTTGAACTTCTGTGTTCCTTTCACAAGTTAATAGTGAATGAACAGAGATTCTGGCTTCTTTTGATGTTCATAATAAAAATTGATTTAGAAATTGACCTTCAATTCTTTAAGCAATTAAAAGACAATACTTAGAACACAAAACTTCAGAAATTATTACAATCCTTGACCCTTGACACCAGAATTATATTCTTCAGTAGTGATTAATTTTCAAGCTCGGTCCATTGTACTAGGGTTTAGTAAAATATTTTCAATTTATTTGATTTATGACATTTAGTTGTCACGGTCCAATTACATAGTCTTGTCAACCTTTGGAAATGAAACGACCTTCGGAGAATCGAATATCGCTGAATTATTAATTATTGAATGTATAAGTAGTGGAAGCGTATGTTTCACGATTATGCTTTTTACAACCAAATGAATTGTTAAATAGTCAACAAAAGAGCAAACGAGTCGTCTAATAAGTTTTTGTAAAAGAAACTATTATATGTTATCAGCCAAGAAAAAAGAGGGAAGAAAGTATCATAATGTAGTACTTAATAAATTAACTACAGTTACTTACCTACACGTATGCTTAGCAACTGTTTTAAGAACATTTTGTTTTTGTATTTCTATAGTTGAAGCCCGAAGGGCTTAAGTGATTACATAACTTGAAACAACCTCCTCTTTTATAAGTTGGTTAAAAACTGGTCGCCTGCTACCTTCATGATATTTGGTGGTGTCATAATGATGTTCATGGACAGTGGTAAACTATAGATACCTATTATTGTTTTTAATGAATATTATCTTCCCATAATATATGACTCAAAAGAGTTTATACCTACTCGCTATTATACTCGTTAGGAAATCTTAAAATTAATTTAGATTAACAAAACGACACGATCGTCACTCAACTGTGACAATAAAAAAGGGATTAACCGTAAATTGTTCTAGTAAAAGAAAATTAATTACAAACCCTTCAACTTTGGGTTCAATTTGACAATGAATTTCATTTCATAACCGGTTAGGAGTTTAATAAAAATGCTTTGCCTTCACACAAGTTTCAATTTGTAAAGCTGCATACCTATTACGTAAAAATAAAATGTGATTTCAAAACAACAGTGTTATTTCCGGTGCAATTCGTTATTTACACAAATAAACAATTGATTTTTATTTTTGTTTTGTTGTCTATCGGTTCTGGAAAGGCTAAACAGATTTCTTATGCTATTTTCACTGGAAGTTAAAGGATGTTTTGAAGCAATGTACAGGGTAGTTTTATCGCGGAATTCCCGCGGGATTGGAAAAATCTCCCACGTGCCAATTAAGTCGCGGGTAGGTACAGCTCGTTATATAACATTTGTAGATGCTGCCCTTATATCTGCCACACGTTTCTTGTCATATTATCTAAAAGAAAATGTTCGTAAGCAATAAGGCCACCATTGTATTGTACCTTTGAATTTTAAGGTGTACCTGTTAATAAGTTATGTTTCTGTTACAGTTTTTATTTGGAACTATATGAGCGATGAAGGTTATTGCACTTTGTAAATTGTACATACACAGCTAATTGACTGGTGTTCGTTTTTTATAGGGTATGGATTAACGTTGGCAGTTCAACGAATTTATCGGCACACGTATGTTTCAAAATTTTTATTAACTATCAATGACATCGTAAAAATATCTGAAACGGCTGGCTTTTGCATTATAAACACTTTAATCACTAGCATCAAATTGTGAATGAATGGGAATAGTTATTGGGTCGAGTGGGAAAAAATTCTTTGTGAGCGATGTTTTATATTAAAATGATATCTACCTATTGCAATTTTAAGTTTATTTTAAGATTCTTGAATTTATATTATAGGTAAAATAATGCTTCACAAACAGTTTACTTTTCGACGTTGAAGTCGGTTTTTGTTTAAAAGTTAGTTTATTGATATTAGCACTAAAATATTAGTTTATTGGTGTTGTTCATACCGCGACACAGGGATTCCTAGTGCAGGGCTATGAGTGTGTAAGCGTTTATTTATTTACCATTGTTTACCAATGGGTTATCGTCTGCAGTAGGGAACTAAAGTCCCCTCATACATTATTCAGGCCTCAACGTTCATCCGCCACGTACACACATCCGATGTAGCCTTGAAATAAGTTTGATATTGTTTTGACAAGACTTGTGCTCGTATCTGGAAAATGATCGGGCGCTGTAATTATGATATAATTTGGATGGAACAAAGAAAAGAAAAAGCGTTATATCCATGAAGCAATTTGCTTCATGGTTATATCTATAATTCATTATAATTTGTTTAAATATATTTTTTTAAAAATTAAAGGTGTAAAAAGAGCTCTCCTTCCGGGCCGACATTGCACAGGTGACTCCCCTGGTGTTGCAGGTGTACATAGGCGACGATGACCACTTACCATCAGGTGGCTCGTCCGCTTTTTCGTCAGCCCTTCAGGCTATAAAAAAAGATTAATAAGGTACCTATATGGATTAAATAATTATAATCCACCTAAGTGCTGCTTGCAATAGGTAAATATTATTATTACAATTCACTTTAATAAATTTAGAGCTCAATTCTCAATCACGTATAACTCGTATCAAATAAATCGTAAAGTAAAAAAAAGTTAATTACATGGCACGTTTTAAGAAAATAATTTCCAATTGTAATCGAATAATGTAGTAAGGGTTAACAAATAAACTGATCAAAGGACTTATAATAGGTATACCAATACTTATAGTGAGTAGTACAGGTAAAGCTATATACCTACACTGCAAAAACGTATATGAAACGAAAATAACTGATTACTTAACTTCAATACAGAAGGCTGAGTGACGACATAGTAATAACCCAATAAAATGGACGGCAGGCGCAAAAGAAATGTTACGCAGGGATTATAACCGTGGACTACGGAAACCGCAGTTACAATTCACCATTCATATTTAATTTCACGAGCCCAGCCACTCTCACTTATTACCTGGCTCGAGTTATTGTTTTGAACACAAAAATATTTCCCATTTTTCTCCATATAACCTTTTCGAGAATATAAAAACTGGAATAGTTAACGCTCACACGTCCACTCGACTTTTCAACCGAATAAAGGCTTAAAAGGTTTTACGTCAATCTTGTTGCTATTGCGTTTTCGTGTTCTTTGTATTGCAAATTTTGATTTAAGTAAGATATGTTTTACTGATTACTTAGTTTATAATAACGTTGTATTACACGTTTGTTTGCAGGAAAATATTCTCAGTCAGAACTAAACTCGTATGAGTTCGTATTATTCACGAACCTAAAATGTTCAATTCCTTTTTAAAATTTTAACAGACTAGTTTTTGTGCAGAAGCACGTATTTTCTTTTTTCTATACGAAAAGCTTTTTCATTAAACCTCATTTCCTTTCGTTATTATTTACTTTCAATAAACCGAACTGTTTAGTTATCTTAACCCATAATATTATTTATTTTGAAAATCTGTAGTAACAAAATAGTCTTTTTTTATCCGGGAATGTAGAGTACCTAAAGGTTAATACCTGTAGATAGATTTCTAAATAAATCTGTGAGGTATTCAAGACCTGAAAACAAACATTGTATATTTACGACACCTAAATATTTGTGTTACAAAACGACTTTTCGGTCGGCTTTCGTCGTCTACAAAATATGAACATGCAAGGTTGTATTTGGCCCACGTGAGAGTACTTGAGTTGCTAGAGGAATTGATTTTAAAACCAACTTCATCTCTTATTTAACCCTTATTTCAGCTGTATGCCCTTATTTTAACCTTTGACTTTTTTTCTCGTTTTAAAAGTATTTTAAGTAGAATCCCAAAATATTAACAATTTTTCGTTCTATTAAAACAATAGGTATACCACAAAATCTGTTCCTAATCGATGTAACTGTTATACTACCTGCCTTTTCATGATAAGTCGATGACTGATTAAACATATTTTTTCCTTTTACATTAGTTAAGTTAACGTTGTTATTAAACTCGCAGATTATCGTGACTGTTATACCTACTCGAAGTTCGTTATAATTTTACAGCTACACTTTAAGACAAATAGTTCCTTTGAGAGATGTAACAGGGTTTCACCTGACGGCTCGGGAGAAATGTGTAACGAAATGAAGTTCGTGTCGGGCACACTACTGGAAACATGAAGTATTGTTGAAGGTCGTCACGTGTTGCGGGATATTTGTCACGGAACGGTTGTTTCAGCTAATTTATTTATTCATTTATAAAATTTCATAGCTGCAAGTAAATATTAGCAATTACAATTCCTAGTGTTTTTTATTTTATTGGCATAGTGGTCTGTGGGGTACAATTATTTTACGGAAAGACTATCGGTGCCACAAATACGTTGAAAATACTGAGTAAATGAAAGGTGTAAAAAATGTAAAATATGTTTTTGCTGTCTTTTTAATCCTGTTTTCCCATTTTTTCAATAATCGCGACAATAATCTGCATTCGTTTTCGGCAAATTTTAATTTTATGTATCGAAAGCGTAAGTTAATTTATCGGAGCTGCCACCAAGCCAAGTTGTTCTTAAGTCATAAGTATTATGTGTCTATTTCCTATATAATAGATTTGTGGGTAAACCTTTATACTTTTGTTTGTAGGTTCTTTACTGGCATAATATACTGATATAATGGCATTACATGCTGTAAGGTTTAACTTAACGTAAAAATACACAGAACATTGTTTTATTTAGAAGCGCCTTAGTAATAGATTTTTCAATTCGTTGAATCTACAAAGCTTTGACCGATCAAAGCTTTCGCGATCAGAGCTTTGTAACGACTAAAAGCTTTTAAAATTTAGTATAACTTTTAAAATGTTATTAAACACGTAAATAATAGGTGCTTTGAAATTTTTGTATGAAACCAATCAATACAGAATCCATTAAAGGTTAAATAAGAGGAAAGAAACTATTGGAAGCAGATTGTTGTTATGAAGCTTATTCCAATATTTCAAAACTTATTCAACTCAATAACGAAAAGAGTTAATAAAACGATATTGATGGAATTTTACCGTAACAATATTGTTTTAGACAGACACCACTAGCGTTATTTTTGGCTCTTACAAATCCTCAGCTTTGTTTTTCGCGTGAGTCTTTTGTGTTTTCTTATTGTTAATGTACTGCTCCTTTCATACATAAGTATTCAAATTGCGCAACAAAATACTTGGATCTTAAAGCGTCCTGAAGTGAACTGATGTAATTTGATAAAACGTTGAAATAAAAGGGGCGTGCGAAGAACAAGTTGCTTTGTCTAAAATATCCCGTTCCCTCGTAATCTTGACTGACGTGGTGTGAATTACATATTTTTGGTGTTTCATCGTTTCTTTTGTTGTAAAATTATGAACTGTGTCTCGAAAGACAAACAAGCAAACACACAAAATTAAATAAACGTTGAGTATCTACTTATAATAAAATAATTTATAGTTTTATACCAATACAAGCTGACCCGGCAAATTTTGTATTGCTAAAGAAATGTTAAGGGTGAACAATATACAATACATAGGGAAGGTATGAAAAATAGATAGTAGCCGATTCTCAGACCTACTGAATATGCATATAAAATTTGGTGAAATCGGTGAAGCCGTTTCGGAGGAGTAAGGTAACTAACATTGTGACACGAGAATTTTATATGTAAGATAATTATTATCTTTTACTAAACTATAGGTATTAGAATAGAACTGTTTAATGAATTCTTTACATTGGGAAAAAGACCAAATATTCCTTACCTATATGATAACTCGACAAATATGCTGATCATATTAGTTCAAACCAAACTTTAATAGCGAAGTAGTCAAAAACAGCTCGTTCCGAAAAACTCTCAATCGTAATGATCCTTCTGCAAAGCGCGATGCCACGTCGCTTAGATATATTGTAGTCATATTTTTCCATTACCCGTCCATAGCGAGAGCTAAACGATAAAGCGGTGGGCAGGCCACCAGCTCCAAGACAAATGGTTCACAGCGACGTGACACGTATTTTCAGAAATGTCCCGTGTGGCTGCCATGAACTTCATTTTCATAACACATTACCTCGGTATCAGGTGAAGCAATCTAACAGCATTCCGGGAAGCATTCGTTTTGAAACGTTGTTGTTTTGCTTTCTGTAACTTATTATTTTTTATTATGTACTGATGCTACTTACATCCTTAACGACATGAATAAATTATAATACGGAATGCAGATTAAAACTTTATATTGTAAGGGCATGTAATAGTGGACGAGGTTTTCTCATTGGTTAACCCTTAACCGGAATCGCGGGTCCAAACGGATCGGTTGATTTTTGTACCTCCATGTAATTTTGTAACATAGACATAACACTTAGATGAGTTATTGGTTCTATTATGGGTTCCATTAACAAAGCAAGCTAACCGCACTTTGTTCATGTCTGCTTACCTAATTAATGATAATTCTCCATCACCCATGTACATGGACGAAGTACCCTTACATTCTTCTAGCTTCACACCGCGTAGATAATGGCTGGGATGATATAGTAGTTTTAATCGATAATAGTAGTTTTAACTACAATAAAATCTTATTATTAGACTCACAACATGAACAGGCAAGTAAAATGAAATATTAAGAGCAATACCTAATATTAAATAAGACATGACTAGAAATTCAGTACACGTATAGAGTTCAGTAACTCGATAATAGATTTGAACAAATACGGGTAATACGAAATTGAGGGTTATCTATAGGGTTTTGGGGTTACCTTGGAAACTTATTTTTTGACTCCAGTGTTTTGCGTATGGAATGTAAGGGGCATATTTTGCCCCTTTATAACTACTCGTATTTGACTCTCCTCTAATATTAAAAGGAGGCTTAAAACAAACTACTACAACTACAAAAACAAAAACAACTTTGCAATAGTTTTTGGTTGAAATACCCAATGTTGTCTTTTGACCTCAACTACTCACAATCGTGTTATGTGCACGTTTTAATTTTTTTAACGTATGTTTCTTTCTTTGTTTCAATCGATAGGCGACGTTGACCGCGTACGGTGAAACATTTCATCGGCAATTAATATGAAAAACATGTTTTTGTTATTAGGAAACCCTTTTAATTTATACAGGTATTGAAATATATCCTTAATAAATTTTTAACATGATGCAATTCTGATTTTACCAGTTTTAATATTCGACGTGTATTGAAAAGAAAATAAAATGAAATTGAATTACAAAACTCATACGACGGTTCTAATTAGCATTCACTATTCGATTATTCTCTTAGGAGTGATGTTATAAGCAACTTTATCGAGTTTTTAACTAAAAGCTAGTAGAAACACTCCTAATGGACGGTGCAGCCGGTCTGTTCCCATGGGATTAAACATGGCGACGAATTCGACGTCCCTGTTAACAAAATATTACCTGTTGGTATTTCGTAAATAGCCGGCGACTTACGTTGAGTCTAAGTGATCGACCGAGTCGAGGGTGCGGTCGCTAGTGGAAGATCATTAGACCATTATGTCGAGGAAAGGAGAAAACATGTATAACAGTCACTCTCGATTATTATCATTGGCTCCATCTGTGTTGGAGGCCTTCGGGGGGCATACTTCCGACATATTGGCCACTAAGCGACAGAATTTAGCACTAGGGATACTAATAACATCTTCTGATATCTACACTAACTTTAGTCCCGCTCTAAGTCTTGTTCTGGTCGGTCAGATTTATTATAGGCGGTAATGGAAAATACGCTCGTTTGCTATTTAATATTCATAAAAAAGTTTAAGTAGGTAGATGGACGAAATTCTGTAGTTAGGTTATAGTAAAATTATTTCAAAATTACAAATTGGTATAATGAAAGAAATACCTTAGTCTGACTTGCACTTTTTTGCATCTTCTTTATTATTGAACAAGCAGGACCAAAAGCGAAGTTTTTAATTCTGCTATTTCTGTATAGCAGGTGGAAATAGTGCTTCAATATTTTAACTTTGCAATGGTTCAAACACTTTCCATTTATAATTCCTCTTTTGAATTTAATGTCTTCAGTTAAATTTTTGGCTCTGAGCATAATTTATAATAAAGATCACAAAGTCAAGAGCTGTTTCGATTGAAAGGTCGAAATGGAACTGAACAAGTTATAATACGATAGCTCAAATGCTTTCTTATGAAAATTAGTTTAAAGCCATTCCGATGTTTTGATTAAAATAAAGCGACCTTTGCGTTCGAGGCGTGAATCTCGAAAATCGCAAAACAACGTTCTGATTTTCAGTCATAATTACGCTTTGTGGGTTTCCTCGTTTTTGTCGACTCTTGTTTTATCACAAAGCCACTTCAAATAAAAATATTACCGTAAAGCGATGTATTTATAGCGCATTATGTATTTATAGTAACAAAAAGGAAACTAAATATTTTAAGCTTTCCTGGATGATTCCTATTATATGAAGAAGTTAAATGAGCAGACAACACGTTTGAGCAACATCAAACTTACCACCTTTGAGTCGATTGGAGGAAAAGAAATAAGAAAGAAATAGGTGCTGGGTTTATCATCATCATCATCAATTGTCAACTGTCATACCTAGAAAGCCGCTACTATTACGTCACTGTAATGTTACCTATGTCATTATGTTTTAATTTTAAATCCAAATGTATAAATAAAAACTATGTTAAGTAGGTACCACGTCTTCGAATTAATTTGACCTTGTGATGTCGGTTGTTCAGTGTCAGTCGCGAAGTCTACGCCCAAATCTCCGCCACAAGCGGGCGTTACGGCCAAACTTTGGACGTTTGTAAACCTCAGACAACAAGACCATTAACAAAGTACATGTTTCACTGCGAAGCGAGTTGGAAACGAAAAACACGGTGAAAGTGTGCAGACGAATTTGATTCACTGAGTGGCTTTGATGAATTAATAGAAATTATCGATCTAGATACACCCGATAATAGTGTATATGTATATGTAAGTCAGGGGTAAGACTTTTTGACCACCACACCAGTACAAATTTTTTGCTTAAATATGTATGTTCCTATTTACTACGGACAAACGTGGCGGAAAACTTCGCACAAGCTAAAAAAAATTGAGCAAATTTTAGTACGTCCTATTAAAGTCATAAAACAAAGTTTGCTCAACAATTTTATTATTCAAAACCTACATATTTAATCATTTAATACAATACAAATGAAAATATATATAATTTTGTAAGTTATTCCATATTTTTTTAAGTTAATGCTATGGTACAGCGCTACCTACAGTTTTGTTATAGGTTAATTAATGTTATAATAATAACTAAAACGTATTGCAATCAAACACGAAATAGTGTTAAAGCAATGTAAGGTATATTCTGAGAAATTGTTTACCCTGTTATAGTAGGGCAATCGTATCTTAAATTAAACAATAACACGACCCTTGATGATATTAAAATGATATGAGGGTTCTCCGTATTAATTACTTACGTGTTGAGCCATAAGGAGCCTTACCTTAATTGGGGATATGCTTTATAATGTTTAATATAACCAAAACTTTCACGTTCAGTTGTATCATACATACATAATAAAGGGTCTAAATTAAGCCACTTTAGTATTGTGTAACATAATAATGCTTGTAATAATTCGTAATGCTACTTTCGTTGTAATAGTATTCTGCCATGTAAAACGTGTTTCTTTTTGCATGCAAGGAACTAACTTAATAATTATGATAAATGTCATCCACTCAGTTTGTGGTTTGTACTTTAACATTATTATAAGCTTCTTTTGCATAAGGTTCAGCTTCTAAGTTGGCTTTAATCTATGACCATATCTTAGTACCAAATCATATTTGTTGTTGTGGAAAGTTCTCTTAAATATCAATTAATATTCAATTTCAATCAGTCAAAATTTTATATATGCAACCTTAAGCAAGCATGCCTGTACACACTACTTCACTGTTTCTTGTTTTAAATCACCTAGTAAAAAACTTCTGTTTCAAAACAGCAATGACGATCTTTTGTTTACCTTCTACAACATATTTGCGAGTACGTCGATATATAAATTCATTTGTCTAAACATAACAAAAAATTATGTATCTATCTGTATTCTATATAATTATATAAAAATGAATTTAGTATCCTTTTTCTTCAACGTAACGCTGAATAAGTTTTCTCTAGGTAAAAGTGCCTTTTTGACTAAATCAACTCTTTCAGAAGATCCAGTCAAATGTCAATTATTTTGGTAGAACTTCAATACTCCAATATTTGAGAGAAATGCCTAAGTTTTAATTTATTCCTACATTTAAATATTGCGAAATGAAAGTTACCTAATACTTAAAAAACATAAAACATAGCAGACGGTGCACCTTAAAACGAGATGATATATGAGCATTTAGTTTCAAGTCTTGTCGATGTTAAAATAAATATAAAATTTTGTGGTGAAATATGTAAATCATAGAATTTAGCGAATAGAAATTCACACATAACACTAACAAGGTTTGGTCCAACGTCGTGAGATATCTCAATAATAAAAATAAAATATAACACCAACCTACGTTTTTTTAATCTAACACTCCGACAAAGTTAATGATTCCGGATTACGAGAGGTATTAGAAGCTAAACAGATTACAAGTTATTCCAAAACTTTGTCAGGCCATTAACATGAACGGTGCAGAAATAATAAGATCATTATTTAGTGTCAAGAACAAAGCCGACGGATAAACAGTTGATTATTTGCACCAAAAGATTGGCGGATCAAACAACGTAATTAGATCTTTCAGGATCGGGTTATGTGGGGTTATTATTATTACGTTTTAAATTTTTAGTAGATACGAGTACTTTGTCCACGTGACACGATGTCATAGCAAGTCATAAATGCAAGCGCTTAACATTGAACACTTTTTAATATTTTTAGTAGAATGTATGTCATAGCACACTTTGAAAACCTCAGAATTAAATTCACTATTAACTCGCACGATGAAAATGAAATATCGTATTTTGATGTGGATTTTAAGTCATAATAAATTTATTTTTCTATCCTTCTCATATTATTGTTGAAATATTTATTTGGGTTTTGTACGCAATTATACAAAAACAGCAAAATGGATTTATATGAACTTTGGCAAACAAATAGTTTATAAGCCGGACTGTTCTCGCGAGATAAGAGGTTTAATTTAGTACAGAGGTTCTGTTATGAGCTTACTTATTAATATTTTGACTGTTTTTATCAAGCTTCTAAGTTTGGAATTTTCGTTCTATTATCCGTTTCATTGTTGACATACTTTTACTTTCTGTCTGATTTCGCCATCTGAACTGCTATGTAGACGAAGATATTTTCCTTAGCTAGCAATTTCCAAAAATGTAAAAAATTAACTAAGTACTTATTATCACATTACAAAGCTTTAAAATAACCCGATTTAGATAACGATTATCACGTCATGTCGAAAGGCTTTGGGAAGCATAATAGATTCCAACAATTGCCCGCCACAAATCTACAGTGAAGCAGCGTGGTAGAATATGCTCGAGGCTTTCTTAGTTACGAAGAAAGAACCGTGTTTAATAGAGAGTCAATAGTGGCTTGAAGCCTAGACGCCAACACTGATTATAATTAATGATAGTTCTAATATAAATAATTTCGCCCTAAAACATACAATAAATACAAATAAATTACATACCGTTCTTTCCAAAGCATACAAAAACCTCATTCAAGTCAATTGTCAATGAAAAACATAATAAACTAAAAGCCAAGTTTAGCAGTATAGCAGCACATTTTCCTAATACACAAAGCATGTATAGGTTAATACACCGGTTACTAAGTTTCGTTAAGTGAATTTGTGTTTACGAACTCACTAAAATGTAGTGGTTGGGCATATGGGCACCGGTAATCCGACCCTTTAAGTGGTTATACTGGTAGACACGCTAAGTATGCGGCTGTATCTATCGATAAAATAGCTCAGTAATTCATTGTGTAACTATGTATATTCTCATTACAATACAATGAAATGATTGTGTTCGACGAAGCATTTTTACAAACACTATTGGAAAGACTGTGATGTCGTATCACTTCTGTAAATTAACAGCTTCTGCAAAAAGAATAAGTGGTAAGAAACTCCCAAGAAGCTTATATTTCTAATCACGATTATGCTAAAACATCAATCTCAAACAAGTTTTGTCATAAGAATGCCTTTAACATAAGTTTTTAATTTTGAAGTCTTTTAAGTTTTATTTAAATAAAACTGTTATTGGCCGATAGCTGAATATATGTAGAGTTTAATTACAAGAATATTTATGAGTATAGATTTTTTTAACTTAAATGGTTAACATTGATTTTCAGATGCAGAGGTTAAACTTAACTCAAACCAGAATGTACAATTTTACTATGATTTATTATGATATTGTTACTCACTAATATTTAAAAACTTAAAATAGGTATAAAAAAATCTAAAACTTTCATCCCTGCAAAGAGTGGTGCTGGCGGCCAAGTCTACGTTTTGCTCAAGACGTGGGATTTGAAACGTTAAGGCGTTTAAAATTACACCTTGCTGGTTTCGTAACTTGTCTCTTCATTGTATCTAACAACTTATCAAAAAACAACCTTTCGTTACATGGTTTGGCAGCTGAACTCTCCAGCAATCCGCACTAGCACCGCCTGGTAGAACATTATTTAATATAAAGAGGACATTTAGAGTTAGCAATTTGGCTTACATCAGTTATCCCTATGTTATTCCCTATTAGATCCTTAATGAAGTAGACTTTATAGTCTCAAAAATAAAAATTAATTTAATGAAATCGTCAATGGGTTATCGTAATAGGCATTCGAAAATGTTAAGGGACAGTTGAAAGTCAGGTATAAGATTACTTGACACAAGCACCTAAAGTCCTTGAGAGGATTTGAAGTATTTAATATTGACTTATAGCTTTGAACTTGGACATCGATGGAGACTTAAGAAGATTATTGTGATACTTACAGTTAGGGTTTAAATTAATTTGTATTAGCTGATAAAGGTAGATATAAATTACAGTATTTAGTACAACTCCTGTACCTACTAATTACTTGTAGGTGATAAGTGCTTTATTAGGTCTAAAGGTAGATGGAAATTAAAAACTAGGCAGGTACCCTCCTGCAATAATAAGTATCCTACTGGTGACTACTGGTGACCTGAATGGCGAAATTTTTAACCCGCTGAATCACTATTGAACAAACCTAGGTTCGATTCCCAGTGAAGCGTTTAAAGAAGAAGAAGAAGAATTAAGAGTTTAAATTTTCATTCTCGGTCTGGGTGTGAGTACTTATCTTGTGTGTTGTGTTGTAGGGAATTCTAGTGCGCTAACGTTATGTATATATTATTTTTACTAGTATGTATTGTGTTAGTGGTTGTCGCGAGTATAATTTTTTTACATGCCTGTAATTTTCAGGTCCTATTCCCCCTTCAAAAATCCTAGTTCCCCTTTTGATTATGAAAATCTAATACTACCTAATGGGTTCCTGTCTTAAATTGAGTTATATTCATGTTTGCAATCTGATAGGCAGAGCTACTTAGACGAAGAATTCATACGATGACGATCTATAAATCCATTACTTAAATAATACAACTAATCATTGATATTAGTGCCAATATCCCTATTCTTATTACTTTCGACAGTAAACTATGAAAAGATATCATTATAAAAGTTTAAATTGTTAATTTTGTATTTGTTCCTGTTCCAATATAAAAAACAAAGTCTTTAATCTTTGCAGTTAAGATTTGTTATTTTAGTTTGCAATTGAGAATGACATAACGATAAAACTTTGAGAAGGACATCGCTTTCAGACATGGGAAAGGAAAAGAATTCGTGAGTCGCAATTTACTTCGCAATATTCAAGTATGGCGAGTTTGACTAACTTTTCTTTATGAACAAAATGACTGAGAATACATAAAATACGTTATTTTGTATTTAGCATTAGTCACTGTCCAATTAAATAATGAATGTACTTTTATTCATATATCGTCGAAGGAAAACATCGAGACGAAAAAAAAATTCAAACCGCAAAAAGAACAATTATACATAAAAATAGGACCGACTTGAGAGCCTTCTCCTTTTTTATTTCAAATGACTGTATTTTAATATAATTCATTCAGTAAATCTAGCAAATATGAGGGATTGTAAGTGTAACAGAGTTTACAGAGTTGTTGCCCCTGTAAATATTACTGTTTTTGTTTTGGCAAAATACGGTGAAGCTTAAATAAACAACAACATTATATTCTGTCTATAATCAGGCGCGACTTACAGCATTTATTACAGACTGCCTTAAAAACAAGTTAATTCAACTCTATTAAAATTTCAGTACTACAGCATGTACAGTAGTTAGATACCTACTTTATTTAGTAGCAAACAGGTATTAAATTAGTGTAATTAATTTCATTCGAAGGTGACGATTCTGATAAATTATTATACTCAGTGTGATTTAGAAGACAAAACATACTAGTTCTACCCTGCGGCTATGCCCACTTGAGAAACAAGCAACTTAAAATGCCTGTATTATGGATGGCCGTAAGCTTTATATCTCAGAATTCAGGGGCAGCCAATGAATCTTTATAATACTAATATAAACTTTTGATATGTATTTGAAATAATGTATAAAAAAGTAAAAAGGAAATGAATTTAAACTTCACGAATATATCTATCTCTTCAATAATCTATTTGCTCAATTCGGACGATTGAAAAAGTACAAAAAATGTTTAGGTAATAATCGCAAGTCAATCTATGTATATATATATATAAAACTATTGCATTACTGGTGATTGACTGACAGACAACGCACAGCCGAAACCACTGAACGGAAGAAGCTGAAAACTGGCATATACGTTCCGTGGAGAGTGTAGGGGAGCACTAAGAAAGGATTTTTGGAAATTTCATCCCGAAGAGGCTGATATAGGGGGATGAAGTTTAAACGAATTCCACGCGGACGAAGCCTTCGGGCGGAAGCTAGTTTTAAATAAATTAAGAATTCTTTATGTTTTTTGTACATTTTATTTATTCTACTCATTTTCTAACCGGAACATAAATGTATAAATGGTATAAGGTATCAAGGCGGGCGGTGGTATTACCCCAGATAAAATACGTTCCACCACATTATAATGGGTACCTACATTATAAAGCGTAAGAAGTATCTATACATATTATCTATCAGAAATCTCCCACAGTGTTACAAAATGTAATTAAGCAAGTGATTCGAATTTTGTAACAGAACATCCAAAATGAATTGAAATTCAAATTAGCTATTATTTACCCAACGTCGGGATCTAATCGTGACAATTAGTTACTCTGACTGGCTTAATTACGGCAAGGCATCCGGTCGTTCCTGATGAATAAGGAATTTAGGGTGAACAGGTAATGTTGTACCTTTAGGGCCTTTGCAAATGGGGCACCAACCACAGCTACCCATTCCATTCGTACGTGATCAAAGGTGTGATATTACTCCATTACTCGACGAAGTTAATTCGACACACGAATGGAAAAGGGAAGATAGAACCTTCTGCTGGGTTCTCATCTACTCTCACTTGTGAGGGGTGCAGGCCATGGTCCACTACGATTGTCAAGTGCGGACTTAATTCACCTTTGAAAAATCACTAAGAGCTTCTTAAGTGTATAGGTTATTCTTTTTTTTTAAGTTAAGGTAGCAAACAAGCATGCAGCACCACTCTTCCGCTGCCGCCCATGACAACTGTGATCGACCTTTCAAATAGCCACAATAGTTTATAGTATCTATGAGTAATTTTATTAGTAGGTTTGTATACTCCACATTTTTTTTTCTTCCTCGAATTATGATAATTTATTTTTAGTAGATACGCACATTAAAAGCATTAACGGTGCTTGTATAGTATCAATTTTAGGTCCACGCTTAGAATATATTTTTTTATTTTTTTATTCGATAGCTTACAACTAACATTACAGGTAGCATCCGAATACGTTAAAGTAATTGTAATAGTATACTTTACATTGAAATTACAATAAATAACAATCTACAATCAATAACTATAAATTATTTTCTCAAATTAAAAAAAATATTAGAATTCGTCAGAAAAGTCTAAAATAACATTAAAAATTCATTACACAATCATCATACTATAAACCTACAAAACTAAGTAGGTAATATAATCATCAATAATCACATCAAGTCAGGGCAACATTATACAAAAAATGTTGTATTATAATGTGTGGGACAATATATAATGCCCTACCACGGGACATAAAAGAGTCAACACAAAACATGTTCAAAAATAAGCTTAAAATTTGGTTACTTGACAAATGTTTTTATTCAGTTCGTGAATTTCTAAATAAATGAATTT
>DWJQ01000033.1:0-22013 GCA_018248915.1 Hesperia meskei straton | reverse complement strand
AAAGGCACCCTAAAAGTTGGGTACGCAACGGTGAGGACTGTCTCTGAACTGTCTTGAGACAATTTATTATAAATCATCTGAAAGATACCGACTTGATTTATGAATCGAAACAACCCCAGCCGAGAGTTGAGGAAACGTTTTCCTTACCAATCCATTATTTAATCTTTGAAAGATAATCGGTGGAGAATTCTGGAGGCAACTCAACATTACTAATTTGCAATGCGATGCTAATTCATCGTCGCCTTCTGGGTTTGCAAAACATTAAGGATATTAAAATTAACTTTTCAACTAAAATGAAAATTGAATCTTGTGACAGTTTTACTCTATTAGCGTTTCTTGGATAAATGATGGGTTTGGTTGTAAATTGGTTGAACTCGTCTAACTTACATTATTCTGCGAATTACATAAAATTACTAAGTGACCTATATATATATAGTATATACCTATACATTTAGTAATAAAACAAGCACAATCTTGATCTCAATAAGAAATTACCAAAGAACTAAAGCAATTAAAATATTATAGTCTCTGTGGGAAATTTTTATAACTTGCAGAAGGTTATTAAAATAATTAAAGTTTTGGATCGCACTTTATGGTTCACTGCAGTCTAAATTTTTTCTCTTTTTTGTACTATTTGCAAAATAGGTCGAAACTAAAATCGCTGAAGTTATTTCACATCAATAATATTCCGACTTATAATTTTTTATATTTATTTATTCCGATGTCAATTTTCTGTCAAGCACGATCAAATAGGTACTACGCTCAAGATTGGCTCCAGAGAGAACTCCTAAAACGATAATAGCACACTGAGTTTTGTTGCTCTTGCTCTGCATTTATAATTTACTAAGCATTTTAATGTCTTATTTTTCCCATTACTGTCTTATTTACCCCATTTATTTTTCAAGGTAAAGGTTAATGCGAGTATAAATAATGACTCACTTCGTTTGTATATATATTGCTCCTTGACTTTTATTGGTATAATATTATGTCAGAAACTACATATAGTTCGCAGAAATAGCAAACGAGCACTTTTAGTTTTTTTATGGCGCACGTTGCTGTAAAAACATGAGATACGTAGGCTTCGTCTCTATTCGAAAGTGAAATATGACGCTGAAAAATGGCGCTGAATAGACACTTTTTTCAAAAACTTAGTTTAAGGACGTCATATTATTTTATAGTGTAATACCGAAAATGTATGTTTATTGTTGTACTAAAATCAATACTCATTATTTGAATAAAAACATTAAAATAGATTTTGTGTACCATTTAACCAAATTATATTAAATAGATTATGTAATAATGCCAAATCTCTAATTAGTACTGTAATATTAATCGAGTTTTAAAATAGATGGCGTTATAAGTGGATAGTGAAGAGTCTCTCAATAAGTAAATTCCGCAATATTCGTTAGGAAAATCCATTGAAAAAATCCATTGATGGATTTTTTCCACTTTTATGTCCACTTCAATCTATGAATATTTTTCTTCTATCTGGGAATTTTTGCAAAAGTTCGGCTAACATCGGATTTAATAGCCAATTATTTATTTACTTATACTTTATTGTCCACAATAAACTATTACGGAACAAATGGCGAGCTTAATGCTTAAATGTATTCTCTGCCAGCTAACCATTGGACCAAACAGAAATGCGCGAAGAGCGGTTATATGATATAAATAAATTACACTCATGAAAATGAAAATATATCATTCGTTCAATACATCTAGTTTATTCTTTAATCTCAAACAAAAACTGTTGTTTAGTACACTTTAATTCAACATAATATCATAACCGTACGCGGTCTAGCGGTGACAGCCTAGTGGTTAAGAACTCCGCCCCCTATTCGGAGGGTCCGGGTTCGAATCCCAGGGCACGTACCTCTGACTTTTCGGAGTTATGTGCGATTTAAACATTTAAATGTCACTTGCTACAAACGGTGAAGGAATTAATCGTGAGGAAACCTGCATGCAAAACTCAAAGTTGTGTGAAGTCCGCCAATCCGCGCTTGGCCAGCGTGGTGGAATATGGCCTTAACCTTCTCATTCTGAGAAGAGACCCGTGCTCAATAGTGGGCCAAGATGGGTTGAGAACAACCGTACGCAGTTGACGGGTGTGGGAACATTTAAATATCCGAATGAGTATTTGAACCTTTTAAACAATAAATTAAATAAAATGTTTTAAATAATGCTCTAATCACGTGACCGTAAACCACTATGAAAGCTGTTGACGTCAACCACGAAACTGTCAGTGACAGACATTCTCAGATGACAGGTCGCGAATGACATTTAGAGGTTGATGACGTCAATTCAAGTCACGTTTCAAATCCATAATTATGTAATAGCGTTTTGGTGGATTTGAAAATAATCCTCCAATATGTATAAAGTTGTTAAAAAAGTAGATAGTAAATAATGATTTTCTTTGTACCTATTTAACTATTTTAATAAACTTGGGCTGCCTACATCCCACCCACTTGGACAAATATCTCGTGGTATTAAAGCTCGAATCTTAAGATCCAATACTCTCCTTCTTTCTTCTTACTTATTTTTTGACCCCCAATGCACCGGTTAAACTTTATTAATGACATTTGTAGACAACAGTGACAAATAGACATAATATTTTTGATGCCTTGGTAGCTCATTATCCGTTAATTGTATGAAAAAAGTCAAAAATTGCTGACCATTTTCACATTTTCCACAGCACAGTGCACAAGTTATAAAACAGTCGAATACTAATCGCCGCAAGCCCTTTATATTCGCACGTACTCGCGTGGATTTATATTGTCGTGATAAAAGTCAATGTGCTGCATCAAATTTTAAATTGTTACTTCTCTCCGCCTCATTTCAACTCGACAGAGCGGATTAAGCGGTACTGTCAAAAGTATTCATTCTTATTTTCACAAGGCCATTGATCAATACAATACACTTCAGATATATAAAACCTTTAGCCTTGGTGTATATAAAAATTCAATGTATAATAGCCACCGAGAAAATAATGACGCAAATTCCACTAGCTGCCATAAATTGCGGAAAATTAAAAGAATCATACATGAACATTTTCAGAGACTGTGACTGTGGCTCGTTTTGTACTAATGACACTAGGATTACCTGTGATTATATATTTAAAATTTGTTTTGTTACATGTTATATTCGTATTCTTTTTTTGGATGATTTATATTTTTATGTGGCTTGATAAACGAGCAGACGAGCAACCTGATGGTGAGTGATCACCGCTGTTCATGGACATCAATAATACTTAAGGCATTCACGAAGCGATGCTAGCCAAGAGAGAAGTTTTGAAGTAAGGTTCTTTAGGCACGCTTGACTTGGGGAGTAGACTGGTGAATGCATGACGAGAGCGTTACGAAAAGTGTGATTAGGCGAGGCAAACGTGAGTTGAGGGGGAGATATAATTAAGTGAAGATAGAAAGAAGGTGAGTTATATTTCGTATATTACTGTAGGGGCAAAAAGTGAGATGCAAGCACACTTTTTTCACGACAATTTGTAAAAAAATTCCACGTGCAATCTATTAATTATTACAACGAATAGCGTATCTTCGTGGATTTCATTATGCAGGTCACAAGCCGTTCGTCTTAATCTGGTAAAACAAATTTGCACGGTACTTTGACTAAATTATAGTTCTGATTTAGTTTCTGTAATCTGGCTGATATGTAATTCCATGTAAATGTGTTTACACGGGTTGCAGATTTACGGGTCAGTCCCGTCCTTATGCCTAGACCTGCGCCATGATGTTTCATTTAATTAAATTGTGGTTGTTTGCTGAGTAGAACCTTAATTAATGCAAGGTTGATTACAATTCGCCTAATAGTTACGCTAATATGTAAAGTCCACAACGCCCTGCTTTATATTAATGGAAAATGATCGATAATTTTAAAGAGTAAAGTTACGTTCAGTAGTTTGTTGATAAAGATTTAATAACCGCTATAATGCTTGTAGTTATAGAACTTTAATGTAGCCATTGACGATACGTCCATTTGGAATGCTTATAAATGGAAGATTTCCATATGGAAGTACCTCCATAAGGAAATCTTTGAAATTTTGGAAGCCATTGACGATACGGCTGTTTGGAATGCTTCTAAATGAAAGATTTATTTATGGAGGTACTTCCATACTATGGATATCTTCCATTTAGAAGCATTCCAAATGGATTAGTTAGTAGGATTAATTTCGAACTGATTAAAATAAAACAAAAAGAAAAAGAAATTAAAATTCTGAAAGATATTGTTTTACGTTATACTAATAGTTTCCCTCAAACACATATTACATCAGTTGTACTTTATTACTATCTATGTTTAATTTTATAAAAAGTTGAATACAGTTAAGTAAGTATCCTAAACTTTTGATGAAAACATATTTTGTTTGTTAGGTATATTTTTTTTACTAAGACACTCACTGCTAACACGTAGGCGTGAAAAAAGCCACTTTTAAAATATGTAAAACTAATCGTTTTTTGGCAATGTACCGGTTACTAAGTGATTGTATACAATAATTAATCCAAATACCGTGGTACGATATGACATCGAAGACGAAAATACTCAAAATCCCACGGCAAATAGAGTCCTCAAGTCCCCTCGAGATGGAATTGTAGAACAGATGCGGTTCTTTTAAATTTTAAAATCTCCGAGCTTAGTATAAGTCTCCGCAGATGCAATTTTACTACCGACACCGAACACCGACACAAGACACCGCGCTTAGCATATCCGATTGCTTTCCTAGACGCTGATGACAAATGGATATCTTGCTGGGATCAGACATTACAAATAATGTTTGCTACTGTAGTTATCATGGGAACTACTTAAACCATCGTTGTATCAATGACAGGAATTTGGTGTTAACACATTTTTACGATATGATCGCATAGTATCTGAGTGTGTAAGTGTGCTAACCGAAATTATGGTTTCAACCCATTAATGACCCATTACTGTTCACAGATCTCTCCTTATAACTAAGGAGCCCATAGAGGGGTTAGTGGCCAATATATGTGTGGTTTTTTTAACAGCTTAAAGTGCCCTTCGAAGGTCGGAACTGCGTCCGCTGTTGCTTAACTTAGGTCAATCAGTCAGCGTTGACACAAGCCGCCGAGCTATGAGCGTTTCGCACGGACACGTAATTAATCCAAAGAAATTGTGAAAAATAAATTGACTTGTTTCGAACATAATAGCGGCTCACTTTCCATTGTCAGAAAACCAATGAATTGAATCAAGGGCAACATATTAATTTGCAGCGTACAATAAGCATTAATATTAAAGTTAAACAATTTAAAATGTGGGCAAAGCGTTTACTGCTCATTTTTGTTAATATAATAAAACAATGTTAAACGTCACAAAGCTGAGTGGTCGCGTATTATTTCTGAACCACTGAGCTGTCACTGTACCATTAAATATGAATCTCGGTTAATTTATGGGGGCACCTGCGTTACAAAATATACGCAATTATGGCTTTAATGGAATTGTTGATGTGTTGAACTTTTTAATCATAAACGATTCGATTCTCTGGATACGTGAGCGTCATTTAATTTAAACTAGTAAATAATGAAGTATCTAATGTCTGAAATGTATTAAGAGAATAAAATGTTGATTGTGAAAAAAGGGCTACAAATAAACACGAAAATAAATAAATAATACATGTAGGCACCAAAGTTTGATGACTAAAACAAGAATCTCGCGTTCTAGAAAGTACTAACACATTTAGCAAAACACTCACTGATGGCTGCCAGCGACAATGTTTTCACAAAAAAGATACGTCAATTTAAAGAATACAGCCTACACATTCTGCGCGTGTAGTAATTCTTATAAAACTACTTTGACACTCGCTCGTTGAGTCGTCTTGGGAGTTTTATTATTTAGTAATGATGTTCAAAGTTAAAGGAATTGTTAGTCCCGAACAAGACAAAGTGCTTACAAGACAAGCGCGAGGCATAAGCCGAGATAATCTTGTGCATTTGTTTAGAAGACTTCCAGATCAAGTTTCGCGAACTGTATCGAGCAACCGAGTTAGTTCGTTACCGTCAGCATTTAGAAGTATGCAGGTAACAGTATACGAGCGCAACTTGTAATAATAAATCGGCGAACTTTGTACTTTATAAGTAATTGTTTAAAGATCATTAAACTACTGTAGTTAAACCGTTTACCACACAAGTGTTTTTAGTTTGTAAGAAACTATTTATAATGTGTTTACTTTAATGACTATTTTCCTGTTCAGTTGGTTATTTTGTTTTTTTTTAACTACTAGCTAGCCATAGATTTGCCCGCGTGGATTTTTTTCATTTTCATCCCCTTTTTCAGTCCCTTAATAATATGAAAAAATATGTATCTTTTGTTTGACCGTGCGTCATAATTATATTATCTATCTGAAAAAAATCATCGCAATAAGACAAATATTTTAGATTTTTTATACAAACTTTCATCCCTGTTTCAATTCTTTAGAGGTTGGCTTTTGATAAAAGTACCCCATTTGTCACCCTCACCATCAACTTTTTTCATATCAAATTTTTTCCAAATCGGTCCGCTAGCTGGTTTAGCCTCTAATCTAAAGGGTCACATACAGACAGACTTTTGCATTTATAATTTTAGCTTAGATACACTTTATTGTTCTACATGTTAATGTAAAGAAAGACTTTAGGTATAAACTCAGTTTTTAAAATTTTGGGTTTCAAACATTTAAATGCTCTCTATGGTTCTTACTGAACATTTTTTTGATTACAAGGTGTCCTTAACAAAGGCGGTTGCTAGTATTAAATAAACTGTTTCTCTATCTAACGTTTACAAGCAGCTGTGAGCATAATAAATAAATAAACTATATACTTTTCTCTGAATATATTTAGTTTTAATTTATACCTAACACTTTAAATTCACGAAGACGCCACTTAATTATTTTATTCTTTTGTTTTAAGGTTGAAAATCCATTACTATTCAAGCCATCGTGAAATTGAATATCACCCTTAAACCAATTGTTATTCCGAACAAATTGTACCGCAATGAGCTCGGCTGAGCCTTTGTGTGGAGAACAATAGTCAATAACAAACAGATAAAAGTTTTAAATGTGAATAAATTACGAGTCAAAAACTAAATGTCACCAGTTTGATTGTTTATAATTACAATATACAGGTAACTAGATAACAAGATGTAAGTTAAAAAGTTAAACGTAGTCTAAGTATGATATGAGATATTTGTTAACAAATAAAACGTTATACTCGTAGATCCTAAGCGATCATTATGAATCAAGAATGGTAAATAGCTATAGATGTTTTATAGATATCTATATCTTTAATAACTAATCTATAGATATGGATATTTTAATATACTCTGAAATGTATTTTTACAGCTATTTTACTACAGCGTGTGTAATATTTGTTGTCATCGCAGAAATCTGATTTCTATACCACCATGTCTGTGGTAAGGTTAAAATCTATTTTTTCTGTTCCGTGGTTAAAATAAATCTATTAGGTATCGTAAGAAAACGTTACCGTCCTATCGGTCAGCTCCGGGACTATAAGCATTTGTCACTGGATGTTCTATATGTGTTTATACTGGCTTATTCAGTAGCATCAATGAAAATAACATAAGAAAATAGGTATATAATAAAAATAAGTTTTATCCGCTACTATTAATAACAAAATTTACATTACCATAAAATATCCGATTTATATATTCAACCACGTCATAGTTTATCACTCGAACAATTAGGACATACTTACAAAAAATATCTTCTCTTCCAAAACTCTTTGGTGCCTAAAGTTTTTTTAAGTGTCAGTGAACTATCGTATTCGGGACCAATGTTTTACCCTTTATCTCTTACAGAAATGAACAATAGTGTGCCGTATCCCGAATGTTTTCATCTCGAGTCACCAAAAGGCATAAAATAGAGGATACAGTACGCAATAAATGGACGAAAACCAAGTACAGTGACGGGTAAAATATTTATAAATATCGCAGACGACCTAGTTGTTCTAGCTCTGAAAAGTATTTCGTATGGTATCGAGAGTAATCTCGTTTTGTAAGGAAATTTAAAGAATTAGGATTTTCTTTGAGAACTAGTACCTATAACGTATTACCGACACGATGAAATCGGTCCTTTTGTCGTGAACATCCTGCACGGGTGCGTGACTTGCCTCGTCATTCATAATGCGGACCACGAAGAGCTTTAATAGCTTGCTAGATCGGCTTTACATGTGAGAGGTTTCAAGAAGAAAATGTAGAGGGCGCGGTCGGTAGTTGGATGGGTGACCGCTAGTGGCAAAATTTCATGAGCGCTTCCGGGCTTCTGAGGGCACGTTAAGCCGTCGGTCTCGGTTGTAATCCATAGATAGCAGTCGTTAAGCCAAGTCGTAGGCCTTCGGGCGGCCTGAAAACTGCTGACACTGGGTTGGCCACTAACCCCTCCACCAATCCGCACTGGAGCAGCGTGGTGGAGTATGCTCTATGAGTATGCACTAGGCCTCATAAATAATGAGGAGAGACCCGTGCTCAGTAGTGGGCCGTTAATGGGTTGTAGCCATTTGTTTACTTATGACTGGAGTATCGAAGAGAAGATTATTGTACCTAAATGACATTCTACGGCAACCATTTGACATCAGGTCATCCTATTACGAGTAGATCCTTGAAACTGATATTTGTACGTCAATAAATCAATATTTTTTCTACCGTTAAATGCTTAAAGCTTTTTCACTGAATTTAAGATAAACTTCGACATCTATTCTGATGGTTGACTATGCTTGCGTGAATATATGCTTTCTTTTTCCAGTGAAAAATTAAGCAAGATTGGGCCTAGATTGCGACCGACACTTAGAAATCATTTCAAAATAATGCTTTCCAGCTAGTTGCACCAAAGTTAGCTCGTTCAAGATTAATCCTCTTACACAAGGACACAGTTCAAAAGCTTTTAGACGCAAATAGAGTTTAAGGTCGTAGTTTATTTGGACTTTGACACGTTTGCAGTCAACTGCAAAGCATGTAGTTGATGAAGATACAAAGTAACCTCTACTCCTGTGCAGAACGAGGGAGGTCAAAATAATAAGGTAACGACTTCAAATTCTTATTAAAATTCAAATAAAAAAATCAATAATTCATGTAGGTATCTCTGATACAATCGTACCAGAATAATTTGTACATGAATAATTGAGATGCATAAGTATGCATGTCCGTAATTTTTATTTTATCTAATCTATCGTTAACTTATACATATGGTGTTAACCAGTCAGCAGTAAACTCTATCTCTCTCCTCTCCGAATCCATCGTAAATACCTACACGCTTCAGGCTTTTCATACCAATGTTTTTCTCATAAAATCTTACGCATGTTATTCGATTTTATATTTACTTTCAATAAAATTCTATTATTCATTTCTGTTCAGAAAGATGGCAAGATCTTTTCAATGTTAGTTTTGTTACATTTCTCAATACGTTCAAAGATCATTGTTCCTTTTACTATACTTCTTTCATAGGCTGTCTTAAGCAGAGCTTTCACAAGATCGAAGCTTAGCCGATGTAACCGAGCATAACAATTGTAAATAAAATAGAATGGCATTCCTTGTGCCAGACTTATTCTAGTTTTACCTCACGATAAATCTTTCATCGGTGATATTGTCAAGGATGGAACATTTTGGATGTCCTTTGAGTGATTATGTTACACTTCTGAGTTTCAAAATGTGTCGGGCTTTAGCTTAAAGCTACAGCTTTAGTATAAAGTTCTTCAAGTACTTTATTCCCGGTGAAATTGTGAAAATAGAATTTAAAGTGATATTAAACTTTAGGCGGTACCACAATATTAAGCGTTGTATGTAACTATTTTTCATGAACTAATAAATATTTACAATACTATGGGTATATAGTAAGATTTGCCTCAATTTTCTTTTAATGAAAATTTAAAGTGAGTTAATTAGTTTCGTAACTACCCCCTATCTTTGTTTTGGTAAAATAGATATTATTAAATTGTAGCCTATATAGACTTTCCCATACATGTGATTGTAGTAGACTAAAATTTGAAATTAACTGACAGTTTCAAAGATCAAAGACAAAAGGAAAAAATCTTAAGGTTTTTTAACTTGTGGGGGCTTTACATTATACAATTTGCAGAGCGCTAACTCAGTGCACTAACTAGTGTCTTCATACATTACGCTGCACTAGTTCCTGTCTAACTGCCATTGCATATGCGATTTTAGCACGCGAGCTCAGTTAGCGTCCAAGTATCGCATCAAATTCCATGTAGTTTTGGTGTCCCCTAACAAACATACCGTCATAAAAATTGTTTTGAATCAATAAGCCCTATGAAGACCCTTAATACCTTTTTATCATATTATCATATCTTCCAAGTACAAACGTAGTCCAGTTCCATTTTGATTATATTATAAGTATAGATAACATAAAATATCAACCTCAACTAACAGTTATATAATTGCGACAAAGTGCAAACATTGATTGAATAAAAGTGGGATACAATGTCGTTCCAATCAACCGCAAACACCACACATACAATTACTTTATTGGCTCACATTGGGAGGGTATTTCTTGTCCAGGTCAAAGTCAATTACCTTTGATCGCGTTCGGTCTCCACAGATTGGGTCCGTTAGGCATGAATCGGATGGTCCGATGCTTTTATGTTTTTTACAATATGGGCTTAACGTGTTTCTGACCAATCAAGAAATTGCAAAAAGGATATTTATGGCCAATTTCAATGGTGACGAATCAAGTGGCAGATAGTAAGTTATTTGACACTAATACTATCTGTCAGATAAAAGTCGAAAACGAAAATACCTAATTTATTGACGGTCGGTGAAGGAAACCATCGCTAGAAACTTGCATGCCTGAGAGTTTTAAAATGTATCTGAAGTCTACCAATCTACATTTGGTCAGGTAGTGGACTGTGCCTTGTATTTCGCTCATATTGGTCCGAGATCCGAGCCCAGAAGTGGGAAAAATAATGATAATAATAATAACACTTAATATTGTTGATCCGTGTGCAGCACGTAATGCGTGACCCTACGCGTAGGCCTATGCGCTACCCAGTGTGGCAGGGGTACACGGACGTGTAGACGTGCTGCAGAGCTGCATAGAGCTGCAGAGAGCTGCATACGGACCCGGTGTGCTCCGCGCCTTAACGCGGAGGTACGAGCTACTGCGCTCGTCGTATTCAGAGCGTAGTTTGTATAAGTATGCCATACTGACAACCTATTTTATACACGCAATAAAAATGTAATCGATCACTATCTCTATGGAAGATAAAACGAAAAGGTAATTGGCGGGTTATAAAATGATTGTTTGAATTTTTCTCTGTGCGTTTACCCGATAATAATATGCGAGATAGTTTAACCAATTTCGGTGCAATTTTCCGTAGTATGAAATAAGTACCTACTTTTTTCTAAAAAATGTTAAATTAAAATGATTTGAGAAATACAAAAGTTATATTAGTTTAAAGAATAATATGGGAAATTGTGTCGATTGTGAATACTATGGATTTATGTAAACAATATTTCTTTATTTTTTTTGAGTCACCGCCCACGGCCGGCGCGCCGACCGGAAATCTATGCCTACTTACACTCGAAAAATATTTAGACAGGATCTCGAACCTTACTTTTTTCCAAATAAATGTTTATTTTCTTACTTAAATATATTATATTTCTTTTTTTATAAAGGAACCTACGTTATTCAATAGCACCCAAGTTACATCAAATTCAGGAAAAGTTTATACATAATCAATTATGTACTTATTATTTATGAATATTTGATATATTAATACCTGATAAGACTGGTAACTGTCTATTTATTCTTGGATGGTAAAGCGTGCTAACATAAAAACCATATTATGCACTCTTGACTTGACTTGGTTATTATTATTGAAGTTGTTATAATTTCCAAGTTACTCCAAAGTCATCCAAATCCACAGCAAAGTCATGGAATTTTGATATAAGTAGCACGTAAAATCTAGATCTTAATAAAACGGTTATGCGCCAATGGATCCAAAATACCTACAATGCGCTGTATGAAATATTACTTCTGCAGAGCGATGTGAAATTTTGAAGGGACAAGTAAATTCACAGTTGAAATCTGAATAACAGAGAGAAGCAATAAACATTTCGGTAGAAACTTGAACGATTTCGCGTGCATTTCGTATCATAGTAGAGGTAAAGGAACTCTAATGACGAGTGTAGCAGCATATAAGCATTTTATATTTCTTTCTATTTATTAGGTAGGTATTAGGTACTTTCTATTTATTAGGTAGTATTCTTATTAGGTACTCTTATTATAATTATAATAATAAAATGATTTAAGTATTTGCTCTCCCATAAAATCCAACCGCGGTAAAGACTACGCGGAGGTTCGAAGTTCGTAGTTGATGTGCATTCAAAAACTCACAGTTGTGACAGCTTGGAAAACACTAAAGGCATAAAAAGACTTTACCTCAATAATTGCACAGATCCTTTTTCACTAGTGGGTACGCATATTCGCGCAAAGAGTAACCGGCCTTAAGGTAGGGTAAGGTAGGGCTTAGTAACCTACCCACTTCCCACCTTCTCCGAATTCAATCAATTCACGACAATTTGACGCAGCTGAACATTGCCTTTCGTCGCGAAACACGATTCAAACGGAAAATTGAACGCGTCAGAATAACACGAATTGAAACAGAAAGATAAGACAACTCTGTTTAATCACCGAAAACTTATTCTATCAAGCGTTTGGAACGAGTAAAACAACTAGAGTGGAAAAAATTATATGAGAATACTCTCGCTCTGCTGACAACTGTCTTTATAGACAACAGTTATAAGGATTTCTTTCCGAGGAAAAGTATTCAGTAGGTTGTTATCCTATACTTATTGGAGACTATCTGTACTTACTATGATTTCTAAAAATATTTTTCTCTTTAAATCGGAAAACCAAAATTAGAGAGCTAATTAATTAATAAATTCAAGCACTATTTAGTTCGTACCCAAAATGATAATTATTTAATGTTTGTAACAGAAATTCACGTGAACGAATTCATAGGTACATATGTAGGTGTTAAAATATAACAATTAAGATGATGTCAGACTCACAGGTCTGGTAAATATCGTAGAATTGAAAAATTTCAAAATTCCATTTAAATAAGTTCCTATTTATTTTTGCGTATGCTGAAAATACCGTCTGACACCGTCTAGGGACACCTAATGAGAAATGAATTTGTTTGAGCGTAAAGCTTTCGCTGAATACGTTTATCCGTTTCTTCAGTTACTTTGGTACGTGAATTAATTCCATGTGACAATCCTAAATACTTTACCAGGAAATGTTGCTTCTTAAAGTTGTTTACACAAAAATGTTTATGCCGGCATTGTTGAACGTTGAATTTACAATTAATGAATCCATAATCAATTGAAAGTATCCCAAACACTTAAAATGTGCTTACTATTATACAGACAGACAGAATTATCTATTACTACTTTCTCCATCCAAAGGTATTCCGTTTCAAAAAGCTTCGTGAATTTAAGGGTCCCCCAGACTGACTGCAGCCACCGGCGGCTGTGGCGCTTCTTTTTATAAGCGCAGTCCGGCCAACAGCCGCTTCGGCTGAATTCTGCTCACCGTTATTGGAGCTGTTAGCTGTTGGCCAGATCGCGCTTCTAAAAAGAAGCGCCACAGCCGCCGGCGCCGGTGGCTGCAGTCAGTTTGAGGAGACCCTTACAGTCATGGGGAACACTTATTCTTAACCGACTTAAAAAGTCAACTTCTCAATTCAACTGTATTCTTTTGTTAAAATTACATATTATATATTATAGGTATAATTAGATGCTATAATAATTCTGAAAACTACAGGCGATCATAAACACTGATACCGAAATGAGTAATTTCCATTAAATTAACTGAACCCAGCCCTAATACCATCGGCCATCAAGAACGGAAAAAACGCCGCCGGTTTGGAAATGACGTTCTAAATTTCAAGAAAAACTTCCAAGTTCCACCTCCTTGTCAGTTCGTACGACGACGACGGTCAAATCCCTACATTTTTTCCCACGACCCGCACTCGTCAACGCAGAAACCCCAATCTTATATCCTACACGTTCCTATTATAGTAATTTACCAATACTCGAATGACGTACGTACCTGCAATTGATCGATATAAATGGAATATATTTAAAGAAAACGCGCATGCATAGGATATTTACGCTCTTGATTATACTAATGATTGTTTTTACAACGAATGAAACAGGGTACGGATGGAAAGTTAGAAAATCAGCAGTATAAGATTTTTGCGTGACGGAATTTTCGAGTGCCCGCTCATAGATGCACGTTAATTGGTAATTGGTTATCAGTTTTATTGAGTCAGGTCAGTCAAGAGTCAGATGAGATAGGTATATCAGATGTTCAAGTGTCAGAGACAAAATGTAACACTGTTTGTTCCAAATGAGTGTTCTACGACACTCACGAATTTGTTCTGCGTGTCTTTGTATACGTTGTTGTGGGTTATACTTGATTAGATTTCTAACGTACTCACTCATAACGCAAGCAACTTGGAGGTAACCACATTGTAATCATAGTTGGTCTTAGGGTCGGGCCACGTTGATCTATTTGTTATTACAAAAATGATATCTAAGACATACGTATTATAAAAAATGGAGGCAGTCACAAGGACTCCCTACAGAAGTGAAAAATTAAAAATGTTTTTTGAATTTTCAAAGTAATTTAAGTATTAAGTTCAAATTATAACATTAGGTAACACATCTCCACATTTTCATTAATTCAACTTAATCTTTTAATTTTATTTTATAAACCTTTAATAAGTATCTTGTTTGTTTATATTAATTGTATTAAAATTATGAATATACTTAATACACGTATTCAATAACTTACGAGCCCCGATTAAGATTAGGTACATAGTACCTCGTAATATCTTACTTAGCGGCTCAATCACTCCTGGTCAATTCAAAAGCGATTACCGGCTTGTCTTCGCGAACGATTGAGGAGATATCGTCCTCGAAATGACGTTCCTCAATTATGGGGCAATGCGGGCGGTTCATTGAATTATCTACCGGCATCTAATCGTTTCCTTAATAGAATGGAATAACTATGCTATTTTTATTTGTACCTTGAAGTCACTTTTGTAAGAAAACAGCCGACTAACTAAAAGAATATTCAGTCATCTCATTGTAAATGATGGCACTTCTATACAAATTCTAGAACATCTCTCAAGTTTACCACACGCTTAACACATCAGAAGCACTCGTAGGCTTAAGGGTGGCTTTCGCCAACCTTACCTAAGTCATCGACGTGAAGTGATGTGAAGTGAAGTGATGACGAACGTGAAAAGTTTGGAACATTTGAAGTGACCTCTACCAATCCGTATTAGATAATAATAGAACATTCTTCACCAGGACCACACTTAAAGACCCTCGAATCCAAAGGCATCATGCTTCTTGTATACCGATGACAAGAACTTCGTTATACCAACAAAATCTTCGTATACCACGACAGTCTCCAACATAAATTACTTATGTTACAATTTAACGAACTTTTTACAAAAAATAACCGACTTCAAACTCCAGGTAACTCAAAACACACTCGCCAGATATCGCTCAAATTCATAAGCGACCACACGACAAGCACTACCTATTGAACAGAAAAGAATCATCAAAATTGAAACACCTAGTCAAAAGCTAAGGTAATGAGCATAAATTTAATTCATATTGTTGCGAATAACTTAAAAACCGACCGTCAGGTGTCGCTCATTTTTATTGGAGTCATTACCTTTCGAGTGGCGAATGAATTATCGAAATTAGTTCATCCAGTACGAAGTTCGAAGGTAACACACAAACATAAAGTTGAATTGAAAACCACCCCCTCTTTTTCGGTCGGTTGAAAAAGGCATCATCCATTGTGAACCATGAAAATATATAGAAGCAGCAATGTTTAATCCAATCTATTTCGCTTCGTTTGTTTTCCATAAAATTCGTCTACTAATGAAAATCAATCAAAAGGGGTATTTCTTAGCGCGAAATCAATCAGATCTTCAGCTGATGATCCGGATTTACATGCTAATCCGCTTTCGTTTAGATAGATTGATCTTAAGGGGAATTGCCTGGTTGGAGGCATTACGAAATTCCTTTCCGTATCGCTTTTTGTTTGTACAAAATTGGAAGTAAATGAAAAACGCTTTACAAGGCGAAATACAGAAGACAGGGTACTATTTAGCGTTCGTCAGTAAAAAAGTAATAGTTAATAAACATTAACTAATAATGACTTAACCCAAGAATAAACATTTTTCCGTCATTTAAATATCGGCCCTTTTTGGGAATCGAACCCGGCGAAAGCGATTCGCGATTCGCAGGTAGGGCCACTACCAGTCAGTCAACGTGTAATTTCTATTGTCTGTGAAACAGATAAACTAAATATTTAACATAATGTTACCACCACATCATGCAACAATGTGCGAAACAAAGACTACTTGATATTAAATTGAGCAAAGTTGGTTATTTGACTGTGATAGCAGTACCGTTGGTATAGGCTGATTGGGACCTTATCACGCCCCGACGTACTGATGACGGGGATTACCCGTGTCAGCGCGCTAAAGGGACTTAAGTAAGAATTTGTAAAAAATAAAAAAAAAAACTTGAAATCATTTATTATACGCTCAGAATTTTTCTCCTTTTGGCCAGATTAAAAAATAATTAATCATGTGCTTGACAGTTTTTCTTTCATGTTTCATTTCAAATTGTGAATGCCCTCGCAAAGTTTCTCTTACTTGAATAAACTTTAGAGGTAATTCTGTAAGTTTGCGTATTTCTTTTGTTTCAGAACTAATTAAAATAAAATTAAACTTTCAATAAAATATAAAGGAAATCAAGCTTTTGGAAATAAATCTACGAAAACCTGATGTAAATAGTTTGAAATTCTTCGGAATTTGCCGGGATAAATACACTAACTAACAGACAAAAACTCTAAAGTAAATGTTGTAGGGTCTGTTGCATCAGAAACTGGGAAAACTTAACCTAAGTGTTTATTGCCAGTTGGATTACCGTAAACAAATGCAAACAAATTAACAAGTAAACACCAAACGATCACAATTTTGTATGTGTAAACACGACGATTTACTTCATCAATGACACAAAAATTATTCTGAATGATGAGAAAATCCATTAAGCAAAAGCGAGAATAATGGTGTTGCCCGTGTCCCCAGATGAAGATGACCACTCACTATCAGGTGGCACGTCCGCTTTTACGTCAGCCCTTCAAGCTATAAAAAAAATAATGAAACCCAACTATATAACTCTGTTACCAAAATTATGGGCTTTTGCAAAATATTACAAGGAAATATTTTCAAAGCCATCGCAGGCCAGTAATTTTAGCGAAATATAATTTATGTGGGCACTAATAAAAAGGTTGCGTACGACTGAGCGTTAATATGCAACGATTTGTTTCTCTTGTTTAGGCTGAAAGCGGACAAACTTTCAATGGATATAATTCTTCTTTGTCCCAAATTAGACATAGACGACCCGGATGGCGCAATGGCTAACACGCCGGATCGCTGTTCCGAGGGTTCTAGGTTCGATTCCCAGCGAGGCGGAAGTTTAAATGATGAATTCAAATTGCCGTTCTCGGTCTGGGTGTGTCCTTGTCTTATGTGTTGTCCATGACACCCACGACACAGGGAATCCTAGTGTGGGGCTATGAGTGTGAAGCGTTATTGTTGTTAAAAAAAATATAATTGACGACCCATATGGCGCCATGGTTATTATGCTCGGTCGCCGTTGAAATGGTTCTAGAGACGATTCCCAGCGTGATGGAAATTTGAATGATATGTTTATACCTATTTCTGGTCTTAGCCTGGGATTTTGTCTTTATATTTCAACGGTTCAGAGAATCTTAGTGCGATACTATGACGATGTAGTGTTATTTAATTAATTTTATTAATGCATAGGTATTAATTATTAATTATACATACATACATAGGTATTGTAAGTAAAAAGCTTCAGTCGAACTAACGTTCGACTGAAGACTTAGGTCCATATTAAAACCTTTATGTTCATATTTATCACTCTCAAACTGAGCGCATCTATTATAGTAAAGGCCATTGATGTAATGTGCTCCAAAATGCTATATTTAGGTAACTTTAAATAAATCAACCGTATGTGCCGTACGATACCGTACCGAGGTCACTCGCACCTGACTGACTGGGACCTGATAACGATACCAGATAACACTGATTATCATGTAGAACGCGCATGAATAGCTATTTTAAACGTCACATAATATGTATCAAAGCGTATACCTAGGTATTATTTAGCTGTAGGTTGTTCTTGAAAAACGCTTCAATCCATAAAAATATCATTTTGAGACAATCGAGATTTCAGTTCAACTTGTTGTAAAGAACGTGGCTTGGGTTGGTGACAATATTAAATGTACATATGTGGTTTTATTTATTATGGTCAATGACAGTACTCTAGTTATACTTAGTAGAGTTGTTAGTTGTTAATGTCATATGTGAGCTAAAATATCTAAATACGCATCCCGGGATCAATTTGGTATTTTTAGCTCAATTTCCAACTGAGTGTGAGTTGGAACGTTCTCCAGGAACTAGGTACTTCCAATTGTTGTGTCTATTAGCCATAGTCATAAATACAATTATTAATTAGGTAATTATAGATATGTATTGAAATCCACGTATCCATCCAAATACAAAGAATAGTATTCGTTAATACGTTGATTACAGTTCCATCAATCAGCTACTATCATAGCTATCTAATATCTATTGTTTATTTTTAACATCATATTATTAAGTGAAAACATTTAAAGTACAAAAACAGCATTAATAAATATTAATAATGTTCACTTAATGATGTAATGTTCACTTAATGATGTAAGGGCTAAGATGTTTTTAAAGGTTATGTAAGGGTCTGATTTTTGCGAAGTTGGAAATTTTTTTTATAGATTAATATTTCTGTATTAAACTTGCAAAATGAAAATAATCTTCTGATATAAATTAAGTGATGATTATGATTAAGTACCTAGTATCTCTTACAATATCCCATTATCTTCGTGTATCAGTTTGCAAATAATCGTCAAAAGTGTCATATTATCCTCACCAGCAACGTTCGATAAATGGCGTTGTAATGAGGTTATACATAGATATCTATAAACCCTCTGTTATTATTTTCGAATATTTCAACAGCATCTGCAGTGGCAGATGTGTGTCTTTTTTATATAATTATTTATTTTATTTATTATTACCAACGTTTGGTATATTCCAGAACTGTTACTACAACAACGCTCAAAGAGAATATCAATGGTATCCATGAATAGTCAGGATTCGACAGAAACTGAAAGAAATGACGATAAATGTAAGTTTCACTTCTGGGTCCTAAAATTGAACTTAGATCATGTGTAAGACGCAATTTATACGTTTCGTTTTAAGTCCTACTGAGGGATAGGTGCAGTCAACAATTTTTATAAAAATAAAATAAAGTATTACAATATTAGAAAAATCATTTGATGGCAAGTGGCCATATAAACATTAGTAACACGAAAGAAATCATAGATGCGTTATTGAGAAAAAAGGGGAACAGCCATATTTCTCTGATGCTGTCAAAAGCCCATATATCATTGTCGATTTAAGAGGAAGCCATCAAAGCGGATTAAAATATTCTTCCAGTGAATACAGAACTCAGCAACCTTTAATCGGAAGGTGGCGCCATTGCCTCTTCCATGTCAGCAGAATATTCAACGAGTAAGGAAAGTCGAATAGGACTAAAGTCGGATGGAACTATTATTGCCCAAAATGTATGCCTGTTTAAGAAATAATTGTAAATTATGAAAGAAGAACATACTGAATAACTGATGTATGAGTTTCATTGTATTCAATAAAACTCGTATTTTTCTTATTACCTAGAAAAAATATAAAATGTATAAATTAAAAGAAAGGTTAAATAACTAACAAAATTTTGACATAATCAAAATCGTAATTTGAATGTTTTTTAAGATAGATTAATGATCGGAAGGTGTAGATTGCGTCTAACAGATCGCTTAGTGTAACTAATGAATACAATTATTAATTGGTGATATTGGGGACTAACTGCCTAGAATGAAACAGGTTATTTGTAATGACGAGTAATAATAAGGTATACGTATAAGTAGTTTATCGTTTGAATATCCTTTGTGAAATATAATTTTAAGAATGTTATATTAAGAATACTAAAGCGAACAATAACCTGATTTTCAAATACTGACATCGCATGAGCTAAGTTCAAATAAAGTCAAACTTCTTGCTTCTGAATGTGACTAACCTCGAAGATCTGTAAATGTTTTAACAATCATCTCTTACACTATATGTATATCTTTCGGCAGGTCAGTTACCTAGGTGAATTTTCGTCAAGTTGCACCCCTGAATAGCTTTGTAGGTCAGTAACTCAATACTCTTAGGCTCACTATCGGGTTTGGTTCTACCTTATTTAAGTGTCCTTAAATTATTATACCTTTTGAATTTTTTTTTGAATTTTTCCTTCTTCGTCTTTTGGTGTTACTTCTTGACTATGTTTTCATATTACTAACTTTCTTTAGTTTTTAAATGTTTGTCTGGCGGTTTACGGTTTGTAATTTTAAGTATATTTCATTGATGTTTTATTATGTTACAGCGTAACGTAACTTTTTATTAAAATTATTTAGAAATGTAATACGTTGACGCATAATTTTCCAGCAGCCAGTTTTAAAGTTTATACGTATACTAATACAAACAAACAGTTTTCCCTCCAAACTATCTTTCATTCAATAGTCACTATACAAAAAATTTAAAAAAATGAGTAAAATTACTCAACACATAATATTCATGCCAGCCATAGATTTTATTGCATTTAAAATCTTACAATACCTACAACTAACAAAATTATTTAAGAGGCTGAGGTGAAAAGTTACGTTACTCTGTGTTACTACTACTTGCAGCAAGATCGCATCTGATCGTGAATGGAATAAGGATGATTTTTTTTCTTTGGATGTGAACTTGAAATGGCGTATCTTTCAATTGGAATGCTACTGTTGCCGGATTATTTTATCGTTTGAAATCATAGACTACACGTCTCCGACGATAACACGCATGCTGTCGCTGTTTCGATTGAATGAAAAATATTCGTCACAGTTGCTAATTGAAATTTATGGAGTGATAAAACAAAAGATATGGAGTTTTCAGAACTTATTATGTTTGCAGATAATTCCCTCCGAGGCGTGCCGGGCGAAGTCCGGAGATCAGGTGACAAGAAAGTGCGACGAACCACTTGGTATTGCGAATGAAGAAACGAGTTCCATAAACAATGAGTAATGAATGATTGTAACAACTGGGTATTCCGATAGTGCGTTATTGATAAATGATAACTGGTATCCATTTTGATCAGAATTAGATCATGTGTATTTGATAAACTTAACTTGTTTCGTGTGATAATCTTTTTCTTCAACATAACGATCACCCAGTGACCTCAAAATAGGTGACTGTGATAATTTGTCAACTGCTAAAATATCAGTTTTATGTGCAAACTAGCTTCCGAACGCAGGCTTCGCCCGCGTGGAATTAATTTAAACTTAACCCCCCGATTTCGTGAGGGAATCTATATATCTATATATATTGTTACTGAGTGATTGACTGACAGACAACGCACAGCCGAAACTACTGATAGGAAAAAGCTGAAATTTGGCATGTATGCTCCTTGGGGAGTATACATGCTAAATTTCAATCCTTTCAATCCTTGTGGAGTAGGGGAGCACTAAGTGAGGATTTTTGGAAATTCCACCCCGAAGGAGGTGAAATTTGTGAAATATAAACGAATTCAACGCCGGCAAAGCCGGCGGAAGAAGCTGGATCTCAATAAAATTTGCACAAAAAGAAATGAGTTAAGTTTAAAACATTATAGGTACCTAATAATAGAGTGGAGTGGACGAGTGATGGTTACGTTTAGTTTAAAGTTATCTTATCACAATAGAGTTTTTGTAACAACATTAATTTACTCGTAAGTACATATTTACCTAACTACGTGTCTATTTTAGTGTGTAACATCTGAAT
>DWJQ01000032.1:0-22259 GCA_018248915.1 Hesperia meskei straton | reverse complement strand
GACCAGGCAGGGGATACCGTAGCTCCAATTCTGTTCCCGAGCTACAGGGACACGCCCTAGCCCTAGCGCTCATATTATTCGTACCAAACATATTGCAAAAGGGTTTTGGCTTGAATTTTATGGTCGACCGCCTGCCTCACACCAACCCTCCTTGGGAATGCTATTGTTGGTGGATTTCCGCCCACCTTACGGGAACCCAATGGCGACGGTGGTATATGCCGGGTTCAAAAATATTCCCTCAGTCGGTTGTAAGACTTGCACGGGAAGATGCATATCTCTCACTACAGCTGCATAGATGTAGTTTTAAGTTTTTCTTTCGCTCCCAGAGCAGTATAGGAGAAAAGAAGTTTGAAGGAATAGATGTAAAATTATTATACTTGTGCGAAATGCTTATTTTCCCGATGAGTTGTTGCAACTGTAATGTAAACATATTTTTATGTACTGTGAATCATATACACACCACTGATTTTGAAAATATTTGTATTAGAAACTAATTTTTTACTTGCTTCGGTGAACGAAACTCACACAATTAAGGGATATTTTTCTATAATGTTAATGTTAATAATGTTCTCAAGGGTGTTATCGGTTGGGTTTGTGATTGTACGTTGTTATATGTTTTGAAATAAAGCGATACTTTTCTATTGACCGATAACGATTAACAAAGGCCTTAAATAACCGCCAGATCGCTGTATTATTCGAATAGGGTTGCCACTAACTCTAAATAATTATTGGTGCTGTTGTACATATGTATGGGTCTTCCCCAATTTACTGTCATCCCCCGAAACAGATTGATATAAAAAGAAGTTCAAGCGCTAACATTTTAGTAAATCTATTTTAAATGCTTTCCCGCACCGAGGCGTTTATTAAGACTTCTCAGACTAACAGATTCACGACTCTCTTTTTTCGTAAGATTTATCAAACTTGTACTATTTGCATTTATGGTTGGAGCACAAATTGATCTAGGATTAAATATAACTCAGCAGAATTGAAATTTTGCATATTAATTTAGTTGTGATGACCTTTTTTATGAGACAGTATAATTTTCAGTAACTTTCAAATTATTGATTTCATAAATTATCAATAACTGCAAACCAACACTAAAATTCAGAGGTTGATAAAAAGTATCTAATGCTGTGACACATAAAATCTGGGGACACGGTTGTGCCCCCCGTCAAGACAAGCTAAGCAAAGCGCATAGGCACCTACCTTACCTCGAGTTGCCACGCCGTTTTTTTGAATCCTCATAACTTTGGATTACGATATACCAGATAGTTTAAATTCTCCGGTTAAGTACTCGTATGATGTCATTATAATAACATAATAGATGGTATAGTTTAGCACTCATGAATAAATGGTCTGTTACTTTCTCAGACGAAGAAGACGAACCGACGGACATTTGGAGGTTCCCGCGGAAAAGGTCGGTGATCTACAAGGTCTGGTTCCTGATGACGTGGCCGCTGCGACTCGTGCTTGGTCTGACGATTCCCTCGCCCCACACCTGCAGGAAGTTCTACCCGGTCGCCTTCGTCATGTGCATCATCTGGATCGGCGTCAACTCTTATTTCGTGTCTTGGAGCATGACTGTTATTGGTAAGTACTTTTGTTTATTTACTAGCTCCCGCCCACGGCTTTGCCCGTGTGGAATTCGTGTTAACTTCATCCCTCTATGTCACCCATTTAGGGGATGAATTTTTAAACATCCTTTCTTAGTGAATGTAGGCATAGCGGCTACAGCCCGATCGGTTCAGTATTTTGGGCTGTGCATTGATAGATCAGTCAGTCTGTCTTTGCTTTTTATGTAATAAAATTGTATTTTATTGTTTATTTTTGTGGAATTAAGGAGAGGTGGGAATGCGGGACCAATATAATGTTGTCGCTTGTTCCAGTTGTGTTTGATCCAGACAAAACTCAAATCGGAATCAGTATCGTCTTTTAGTACCTAACTGTAATTCAACTCATAATGAGCTTTTTGTTGTATTACATACGGTTCAAGTTTCAGCATTTAGTTAAAAGAGCAAATCAATGGGTGATTCAGACATCATATTTATACCAAAAGCCAACTTCGCCTCGATGAAAAACTCAACGGAAGGGCATATGAAATTTTGGAGAGAACATTAAATATTTCTAAATATAACTAATCAAGAGATTAAAGTGGTAGTATCAATATTTTAGTGATTTGCTAATCATTGTAATTATTCGTGTAATCAGTAGTAACGCATCTAAAACAAAATCTAATCTTGGAAAGTATTATAACAGTATGTAGCGCGGTCAAATCACATTGATTAAATAATAATGGGCTAAATCCAACGATTATTTATTGTTATCGTGATAAAGATCTAAAAATAATCCGGTGTATCGAATTTTTCAGTCAGCTTTATTTTAACCGACTTCTAATAAGGAGGTTATCAATTCGACACGTATGTTACTATGAAATATTGCCGGAACTAGACGTTATTGGAATAATTATGATAATCTACGATATAATATGTGATTTCAGCAAACTTGTAGTTTAAAGATTAGTAGTTTATTATACTGTAGGCATACATAGATACTCGATATCTTAAGTAGATACGTCAACTTTGATTTAGGAATTTGGGACGATGTGCCGCCCTCCCCCGTGCAAGTTTGTGCGTATTTGTGTGTGTTTGTGTACCTATATTTGTCCATAATTTTCCTTGTAACTAGTGGTCTACTGAACTTTCTTATGATTTAAATTGTAACATAGGTATACCTACCAAAATGTGTAATTTATTGATACGAGCTAGGGTTGTGGGTGTGATTTGTATCTATGTAGTTATGTCTGAATCGTCAAAAATCTTTAAGTGCCACTTCTCTTTACAATTAGTTATCTATGCTCACAGTTCAATGTATCTTGTTAGAAGAAATTACTTACAATCCTAGCCAGAGGTTCTCAAATAGGAGCCTGAAAATGCGGCGAAATGGTTCCAGAAAAGGACGGTACGGCAGTGTTGCTTCGCGTTCGACTTAGCGGGGGCACTGCCGTGCCTCCAGATTACTTACGGTATTTTGAATTCTCGCCGTTAATTTGCAATGTTCCTTAATTACATGGGGCGAAAGTTGGCATTTGTATGGGATGTAATTAAAACGATTCTGTGTATGTATATCTAACGCTAACGCAAACGCAATGTACATGTATGGGTTAAAGGGTAGAAAATGATGATACCTACTAGAGTTTTCTACCGCTTTGCAAAACACAGATAGGACGATCCAAATACACATGACGTATAAAAAATAAAGTATAATATTCTTTAATCTATTGCATTAATCAATCAATAACTAATCCTGATAAAGAATATTTTACTTATCTTAGAATTTCATGCACAATACGCTACTCTCATACTTTTAAATAAAGATATTATGAAAAGTAAAGCGTGCAAAAATAAATTCAAGTCTTGCAGCAATGAAGGGCTTCATTTATTGAATTTTATAGCAACCACCCTCATTGTCGCCCACAGTTGATGTTGCAATATTATAAAGCCAATGCGAAACCGAGGTGGGTCGCTAATAATTCAATTTGTATATAGCATGTCAACTTAACTTAAACACGATTCACACTATACAATTTATCGGCACCAATAAATTATATATGACTTAAAACGACTAATATAAAACATACACCACAAGAATATCAAGTTTGTTTAACACTGTTTATAGAAGTACAATAATTTTATTAGTGTTTAATTGAGTCTCAGATAGTGGATTAGCTTGACAAGAGCACTATGCCAACAATGGATTTCGTAATAAAGTCGTACAAGGATCTTTTGGCGAGTGGGTGACAGAGACAGCGCCTTACAAGTAAGGCAAACTGTAAGGCGCTGTCTCTGTCACCCACGCACCAAAAGATGCTTGTAGGACTATATCCGAATACTTGACTTGAGGCGAGTAAGAGATGCAGAATATAGACACATAGATGTCATCTATCGCATTCACACAAGAAAGGAGCAACTTACGCAAATAATATGAAAAACACGAGATAGAATCATAAAATGTTTTGTTTTAGTTCCTCTTTGCGTGCCAGTTTTTTCAAGAACATCATTGTAAGTTTAGGAAATATTTTTTGTAAGACATAAGTATAATTGTACTTTCTCGTATTATCTCATGTTGCCTACACTACTCAGAAGTCTATTTAAATAGTCTGTGTGTAATATAATAACAAAAGAAACGACTTGTGTACACAGTTCTCTAGATAATATACTGCCCACTCAATTAGTGTAAATGAGCCAATGCATGTAAGTGCTTCGCACATAAAGACTGGCTTTGTGCACACTTACTGTTTCGTTTCTTAATCTTTACCAAGTAATTTCAGTAAACAGCGTTGATGTATTTGAAACTAAAGTTGCTCAAATTCTATGTCACCATTTTTTTATCGTTTATTTTCAGCCAACAAGGGTCCATAGAAAACAACTAGTAAATCCGCACTTGCTTCGCTTCGGGAAACCAGTCCCTTCAAAAACCTCTTTAAATTTTAACAAATTACGTTATTCCGATGTCTAAGCTATATTACCGCAAAGTTTCATGAAAATCCGTTCAGTAGTTTTTGCGTGAAAGAGCAACAAACACACACACACACACATATGTACATCCTTACAAACTTTCGCATTTATAATATTATTAGGATAGGAAGTAGGATGTAGAAACTTGTTTAAGTACCTGGAGCATAGCGATGGCTAATAAAAACAATTATGTACCAAAATGATATAAGTACAAAAATATGAAATGAAGCCTTTGTTTAGTTTATATACTTTAATTTAATTTATTAGCAACAGCTTCTATATTCAAATAAGTAACTTTAGTCTTAACCTTAAACCGTCTTAACCTTAAACACACATACCCTAACCCTTTCATACATTCAAATAAGTAACTGCAACCTTAACCTTAAACACGCACACTCTAATCTTTAAACCCCTCCATCTCCCCAGGATCCAAGCAGAACCCAAGCTCCTGCAGCAAGTAGAAGAAGTAACATACGCAGAGCCAGTGCTCGCGCCGCAGCCGAAGCCGGCGTCCCCGCGCGCCACGCTGCGCAAGCACCCGCCCTACCACCCGCACCACGAGACGCTGTTCCAGTTCCAGCCCGACGCCTACCGCCGCGACAACTTCGGCACCCTCCGCTCGCATCAGGTCAATGTCAGTTGTACTCCTTTTTTTCTTTCGCATGGCTTGTAACGGTGTTGTTTGGGCAGATATGTATGGTTTTTGCGGTGTCTTTTAACGTTGTTAGTAGTGACATCCAAGTTGGTGCGCGATATTGCTACAGTGCATTCGCTTCGATATGAAATTGATTTTGATAGCATCTCACAAAAATGTCAGCCTTCCATGTCTAAGTCTAAAATAATAATGCCGAAGCAAATTTTGCTTACAAGCTGAACTGAACTCTGAGCACAGGTAATAAAGTTGTTTTACCTGGGAGTGGCAATTTATATTCTCGGTGACTGATAGGTATGAGATGTTTCACTTTCTTATTCTGGCGATTCAAGAACTTTATATTATGTACTCGGATATCGCTACCCACAGCGTTAGCGGATACCGCCATATCTGAACAGACATTAAATCGGTACAATGTACTTTGGGGTTTTGTAGCGTAGAACGGCGTTTACGTGTAATTATGAGATTATAAAAGCATTATATATGTATGTCCTATATCGATTGTCTGGATGTTAATGCAAATATATAAACAGAGGCTATATAAGTAGAAGATATTATATCGCTAATCTGCTCAATACTTTGGTTTTGTGATCGGGGGCAACGTCGACCAAGGATATTTGTCATTGTATTATATAGCGACAATATTAATATTATATTTAAAACGTGATATATTTTTGACAATGACATATTTTGCACTTTAAATTTAAGTACTTACGTTTTAACAAAATTCGAGTGCATAATAATATTGGCAATTGAATATGGTGAAAGTTTTCATGTCAATAAATATGGTTTCTCTCTTTACGAAAAACAATTGGATAACTTAGGATAGAACATTATGTTCCCATATCAACGATTTGAAATATTTGTTTTTTTTTAACTATAATTTTCAAAAAGTACGTTGATAGTATACCTACTAATTATTGCTCATGCTTAACGGGTTGGAATCGGTGAATGACAAAATACTGTAAAAAATATTACGAAGGACCGTTTTCGGGATAAAAACCATCCTCTTCACCTTGGAAACTGTCTCCATACAAAATTTAACCTAATTCGCGGTTAGTGTATTGAGCGTGAGAACACAGACACAAAAAAAACTAACTCCATATAATAGATGTAAGTAGGTACAATACCGTGAAATTATCCGTAGCTTTCATAAAACATTTATTTAATGTACCTATGTATGTAAAAATGTGTTCTTTCCTATTAGTGTATCGCATTGACTTTGTTGACCTTCCTACAGTCCAGTGATTTTTGATTATGAAAAATAAGAAACTGCAAAAAAATATTACCTAGTTATGTTGGGTTAACAACAATACGCTTCTACGGTAATGTAAGTAATGTATATTCGTACCTATGCATTTCATGCTAAGTATCTTTATCGCATGTCATTACTTCGAATGCTCGGGCTGCACTTAATTTATGGTTTTATGGGCTGTTTAACTCTCCCTTATTTTTAAAGACTATTCTTTTTTTAAGACGATTCTTAAAGAAAGGCAGATGAGTAACTGAAGTGTTCACCTACTTAAACCAAGGAACATATTTTTCAAAGTTTTTCAATGCAAAAAATACATCAAGTTTAAGGACTATTATTTTAAAAGTAGAATTTCCACCTTATTTACTTAACTTTAATCGTATGGCAAGTTATTCTTTTCAATAAAAAAAATATTGAATTTACCAACTGCTGAATAAATTGTTAATCAATTCACTTTTTCTTTACTTTGAAATTACGTTATGAAGATGAATTTATTTGATTGTTAGGTATATTATTTATAATAAGAAAAATTTTGTTTTGCTAGTATCTTATAATAGGTATTTGCACCTTCATATTTATGTGTACAATATACTTTGAAACACAGGGTCAGTCCGGGCAAATAATTATATAGCTAGTTCATACTTAGTTATATTCGTTTTGCATGATATTTTCTGCAGTAACCATTTCGTATTTAGTTAACAACCATGCATGCCATTTCAATGAATTTTATCTTCATAACAAACAATAACTAAAACCAACTTTCAGTTCCATTTATCTGATTCACTTCCTAAGTTGTTAATTCTTAATTTATTAATTTAACCATTTTTTCAAAAATCTCATCCCGCTGCTAATTCTTTTTTAATTATCCTGAGATAAAGCCGAGTCTTGTCAGATATTTGTACTGTGAAATAATTTTGTACTTAGAAGGTACTGTAAGGAACTCCTTTTGGACAATCACTAATTATGTCAATAAGAAGGAATAACAGGCCGTTTACTTATAAAAAAATATTAAAAATACAACTGTCAGATGAAGACATACACGAATATTTTACTATGGGAAAAAAATGTATGTTTTAATGATTAAATAAACAAGTTAAACAGTAAATCATTGTTTTCTGGGCACTCCTTAAAGTACATAATCAAAGAGATGTACTTCCGGTACTGATTTTATACCTGTGATTAAAATACTAGGTAATAGGTATCATTAATATAATTGATACCTATTACGTTACTACCATTAATTTGCTGTGCAAATATCAACAGACAAGGCTCGGTTTAATCACCTCACTAATCTAATTCTAGTTCCATAGCACCCATATTGACATCCGCATGTTAGTTAACACAGGAATATTCGGACCGCAGGGCGATGGGTACCGGCGCGGCAACGACAACGGGTTCTCGACCACGCGTTCCGTGAAGAAAGTGTACCTCTGAGAAACAAACGGGGCGGACGCGCGCGATCTGCACCATCACAAGCATAATACGCACCACCATCATACGTTGGGTGAGTTTTTTATTGTATCCTAGATATAGTTTTATCATTCAACGGTTGAGTTGATAGAGTGATTCCTAAATAAATGAGACATATTAATAATCAAATCAAAGGCACGAGTCCCAAAAAACTAAACTTGTGTATAGTGTCCTCGTTCATCATCGACATTTTGTACGGTTGCTATTGATATTATAAAACAAAAGCATAAAGTACTGTTTCCGTTCATCTGCTTTTGGCAGTAGTTATGTAGGTATTAAAAAACAAAAGCATAAAATACTGTTTCCGTTCATCTCTTTTTGGAAGTGGAGGCACTACGTTAATGAAGTTGATTACAATAATTCATTAAATTATAAACACGCTCACGTTTCCCTCATTGGTCAACCAAATCATAATAATGTTAACCTAATCACGAAGATGCAATTTGTGTGCAGTGTCGCAGCGCAGCAGCGGGTCCGGCACGACGTCGGGCAGCGGCGGCGCGTCGTCGTCGTCGCCGTCGCCGCCGTCGTCGTCGCCGTCCCCGTCGGGCGAACGCCCCCCTACCCCGCCGCCGCCCGCGCCCCAGCCCTGCGCGTACATCTACCGCAACTAGCGCCTCCGCCCCACGGACCTTTACCCCCCCGCCCGGGGGACGTTGTTACCGGTGACCCCCTGTTAGAGTAGACGATGTCCAGTTATTGTTGTTTGTGACGTTAATGAGTCGGTTCGATATCGTGTTCGCGAACGGAGAACGAACTCTTCCTTTGAAAATATACGTACTCGTGATTATCCAAAGTCTAAATTGATCGGAATCGGAAACGGAAGTGTGACAAAATTATGTATTTTTTTTAATGAACACGGAACAATTAACGACGTTGTATGTATGATGTAATGTAACAAATTTGTAGATTGGTTAGAGTATATATAGTTTACTTATATTTTAGGTGAAAATATAAGTTTTGTTGGTAACGTGTTGATGACTAGTTAATACGCAATTGTGTATGTCATTGAGTATTTTGTGTAAATGCAATACTCCATTGAACAATTCGTTGTCATCGTGTGCAATGTTTACAAAAATACTGCAATGAATTCATACGACGCTTTTTACTACTTGTAGCTTTACGTCATTAAACATAGCGTCGATTTCTCTCTAACTGAAAACTAATATTGTTATAACCAGACAGCACTTGTAAATAGACCCTATGTATCCCCTAACACTTATTTCAAAGGACGCTGCATTTATTTTGACAGTTGATGTCAAACGTTTAAAAATAACTGCCCATTTCGCACAAGTGTATCCACATTCCCTTGAGATATTGTAATATTTACGCATACAATGCGTCTGGTTAATGCTAGGTACTAAACAATAATATAAAAAACACAAAATACCTATAATATGAATTATATTTACTCTATAAATATAATGTAAAGTTCTGATACTTACTCATTAAAGTGCTTCTTATGGGTGTATTTAGAATATTAGAAGATCGTTTGATAGTTATTCGATAATGTTATAGATCTAGCGATATATGTATACATAGACACCTAGAGCGTAAGCGGGCACTGTGGTGCCACATTGCCAATTTAGATTGTTGGTGCGCCGTTGTAAAATTTTACTGTGATCCGTTGATCATTGTGTACATACAGTCTACGAGAGGACACGTTTAAGTCAAATTTAATAATTCCAGAAAAGTGGGCCAAACGTTAAACATGTCGGAAGCCGTTCCTGTTGCTATTTTATAATATTACTAAGGAACGTATTTCCGAACGAATCGCTTTCTGACTAGCTTCTTAGTCTGTTGTTTCTAAACGGAGTGTTCAATGACAGCGCGCTCAGTTGTTAAAAATTGATTGTGTAAATGAAATGTCAATTCTATTTGTAATAATCTAGTGCCTAAGTGTGTGTGGCAGGCTTGTAATTGTGATTCACACTTGTTCGTGTTACAAGGGTCCAAGTTCGCGCTGGTGCAGTATCGACAGAACATAACCGCGGTAAAACTTGACTAGTCGACGTGTAATGGTATAAGTACAAATACAATTCTAAAAATTCATCGTGTTATCAGAGTTCTTAATATGTACGTAGAATTTTAAGTGGTAGCGCTTGATATAAAATTGTAAGTAATAAATTGAGATAAAACGAGCGAGAGCGAAAACCGAGTGTTAACAATAAGTGTGAACTACAAATTACAATGGGTCCGTTTTTCTTTTGGACTGATGTTAGTACGGACGTAGAGTAGCGTTTTTACAATAGGTGGCAAGTATTGATCGCAGTTATAACTTTAAAATTTTATACATTTGTAATGTTAAGGCAGCATTCAGTATAACGGGTAATTTCAAAGATACGCAATGGCGGTACATAATTATTATACTGGTACAATACTCCGATATCGTGTTATGGTACCTGTTACTTGCGTACCAGGACGTCACCCGTCACACTAGTATGCGCAGATCCGCAACGATGTAAGTGTAAATTCATAAATAATGGGCATTCTCATATTGCCTTGATAAACAATACTCACGTTTGTTCTTTAATTAGAAACATACCAAAGATGCCATGATTTTTAAGATATATTATTTATTACTAGTAGTAATCGATTATAATGTATTAATTAGTGATGGTAATCGTTATTTTTAATGCAATCGTAACTGCCAATTCGTATATATTTTGAAAAAAAAACGCACAGAGATACTTGTTTTCTTGTATTTAAAGTTTTGGTAAGTAGCTGCTTTTATGTACGGGAAAATTCGGGCAAGAATGCGAACTAAAATTGGTAACTTAACAAAAACGAGTTTTTTGTTAAACGAGTTTGTTGTACACACATTGTACAATAAATCCATGCGTATAACAGTAATTTGAAGAGCTATTTTAAATGTTGCCATGTTACTGGAATTATTGTACAAACTACGTACCGTTTTGTTATGAATATTACCATTTTTAGTGGTCGTAGGGACAAAAAAATCAGATACATACGTAAGAGAGGCTAGTATATAATAATGTAAATAGCGGGTTCTGTAATGTAATTTATACTTTTCTTCGAGTATTAGCCGTAAGCGTTAGTTTAAGTGCAAGAAAATTTTTGAAGGTGAATTGTTAAGAATTGTTTTTCTATAAGTAATGAAAAAAATAATATTGATGAAATGTACAATAACCATTTCTACGTTTGAATTACTGTACCATCTTTTTATACTCGTAAAGTTAATTATAATCATAACATGCCTAGAAAGTCTTGTAATAAGCATAAATTATTGATTTATGAAATATTGAAAATTATATTAGAACGTATCGAAAGTACGGTAGAGTATAATATAGACCGCTTAATTTTGTTTTTAAACTCGGAGCCTTAGTGTTAGAAATTGAAGACTTTTATTGAAAATAATTATGTAACTTAATAAATGAGATCCGCGACTTATTAAAGTTTAGCGTTAAGGTATAGCGCATTACATCACGTATCACAAACGAACATACCATCACATAGGTGTTCACCTATAGACTGTAAATATGGGTTTGAGTTAGTGATCTAAACTCTAGTTGCGATGGAACGGCGATAGTTGACAATCACACTCCAATACAAAATGTGGTGATAAATATATAGGCTGATTACTTGCAATTATACGTTAGGTGAAAGGTGTTAGGTGATCTATCATGGAACTCTTCGCATTTGAAGTCTATCTTACTTCGTTATTTTATATGATCCCAATGCCCAATTGCTTGACCTTACCTGCCAAAAGAACCACATTAGAACATTCAAATTTAATCCCAGTCTTGACACCAGTCAATGTACGGTGATATCTTATTTTCCTGTTTTGATTGTATATTTGGCGTCATTAGGGTACGGGTACGGGTAAGGAAATTTTTAGTGTGATTATGAGCGTAATAACAATTTAAAAGTTAGTTCAACCATAATAATCTTCGTAAAATGCCCTCACCTAAGTATCATTCTCTTATTTCGCATGCTAACACTCATAAGTATATCTACATAATAGGCTCCGTAAATTATGATATTATTCTTAAGTATGACACTAGTACCTACCTATACCTATTAATACCTATTATTAAATCGTGGGCGTATCGAAAGGAGTATATTAATGTATTGACTGGAGTATCCATGCAAGAAGTACTTAGTTTTGACTATTTTTTAACATAAACATTTTTCATTGGTAAGAAGTACTAACTGCGAGCAGTGTTAGCAGCTTTGGTAGCATGATTAAAAAGATATCTTGCCCTCGTAAAAACCGGATAGGTACGTCCAAAAGCATAGGAACAAAGCAATACTCGACTATCGCCGAATCAACTAGTATCAAACGCCACAGGTGCAATATTTTTTACTTCTATCCTTACTGACGCCTCGGTTCTGGAGAACTGCTGTCGTGTATAAACGTAATAATATAGAGGGGATGTAATACAGTAACTATGGGAAGTGCCTCAGTAATATAACTTCAGTAGGTTAACGGCGTTCCGTTTGACTCCTCGAACCCGGTCTTAGTGAGTTTCTTTAGCGTGCCTTTAGTATCTACCTAGTTACCGCCCATTGGAGACCCGAGGAATGCTATTGGAATATCCATTTAATTATTTTTTCACACATGATACGTTGCGTGGTATCGTTATATAGTTGTAATGGTTACAAAACTCGATAACTGGTTATTCCGATTCACTCCGCTCGTTCTGATGGTACCTAATTTCGGAAGTCTATTCTTACCACGTATTTGATAAGTTACCTCTTCGTCGACATAGAAACAATTAAATTTAACTGTATTCCTAAGTTGTTAAGAACCGCATTGGTTTGCTTTTTAGACACTCCATAGATTTAAGTAGGAGTTTTATAATATAACGACGCAAGACGCAACTGCAGTGGTAGAACTGTTCACAATATTCGCTGCCCTTATTTATAGAGTGCAATTTTTTATAACTAGAGAAATAGGCGACTGACATTGATTTGCAAAATACTGAACGGGTCAGCGAGCGAGGGACAAGTTTTGTATTTTACTCTTCATTGTTTAAAATGTTATGATCATTTTCTCAATAAAATATTAATATATGCTAAATATTTTAGCAAAGGATATAATGTATTCCTTTTCTTTAGTAAATAAAATATTGAAACTTGTGTGACTTTAACTTATTTCTAGTTGGTAGTTTCATTTACATGCTACGAAATTTTACCACTAAATGTAGACGTTTTTTGATATTACGAAAACTGAATAATGCCAGAAAGTTAATATCCAAGGCTACTGGAGGTCCTCCCATTTTTAACATTATATACATGGTGGGCTTGAACACTACAGACTAGGGGAATTGGGAACCCTCTTTGTATAGTTAATTGATTCAGGCGTTACTTTGCTGAACTCCATTATTACATATATATTATGTTACATTCTTTGTTCGTTGCATGTTCCTATGTGGGAGGGAGGGATGTCTGGCATGAAGGTAGGCACCATCATACATACGAGTTGTTCGCGGATTGTTGCAAAGTAGATTAACGTCATCTAATCTGTAACCTTCTTTGTGTTAAAATGTGGTTGTTGAAGTGTGCTCAAAAAAGATAGCGCCACTATAGCTTAGAACACACCGGAGCCACTCCAGCGCAACGCTCATAGGGCCCACCCCGTGCCTTATCTGTTACGGCCACTTAGGCCTCCCCGAGTTCGTCTTCGAGTTCGAGCGGGATCGGCCCTCTGTCGGTCCCGCTCGGCAAATTATCATACCTACCTGTTACATCAGCACTACCCATCATGAGGGATGAGGCGAGTCTACGTCTGACAAATTCTTCTGGATTGATGACAAATCAGTAACGCCATTCAATGGATATCAATCTTTTTCAATCAAATGACCTTCCGGTTTTCAGCTCTGTTTAAAAACATGTACCTATTTTCACATTCGCGCTATACGTACACGCGACAAGAAACCAGCAAGACTCTTGGCAAAATGTCATAGTTATTATCTGTGCTACACTAAAGAAGCAAACACAAAAAAGAAAATAATCTTATTTTGATATTTGAAGAAATAACGGGCGATACCGGCAGCGCCAAGAGGCCGCCGAGTCATGAGAAAAGTTAGCTTAGCTTTCCAGTTATATTTTCTTCGGCGACCTTTTTGTATCCGCTCTTTCTAAGATTAGTGAATACACGAATGTATTTAAGGTGAGGTGGATACCCTGAATGGTGGTTATAACTTATGAGTTATATTAGTTTGTTCTAGTTAGCTTGTTTACTGTTTATATCTGACAAGATAAATGTGTTAAGGTCTCTTTCAGACAGCAGTTATGTTTAAAACCTACACACTTTATCTATCGATAATGTGGATAACTAATAGAAAAGGCTTGAAATTAACATGTAAGTTAAGATTAGAGAGGATTTAAATCGATAAGGATATGTAGGTATACAGTTGTTATTTCGATACATTGAGATACTATGTACTTATACATCAATATTTCGATATAAATAGATCCCTATTGTGCCTATGTAACTGCCAGACGTATTTGTTTAACAATGCACAAGTAATATCCGCTAGAAATTGACACTGAAGTAGACTGTAAACACAGAGCGAGGGCCGTTAATAAATCAATTTGAAGGGCGTAATAGCTGTAACGCTAATGTACATATCTGATAGTCGACACATAAGTCGTATGTCGTCCATTAGCCAAGCTTCAATGCTTCCGTAATTAATGCATGTCGCTGCAACTTGCCAGGGTTGAACTTGTAGTTTTCAATGCTATAGTTAATTAAGTCCATCTCGAGCCGCCTAACGAATATTCTTAAGCTGCTAAAATATAAGTACCGACTTAAATTCAACTGTTATTTTATGTGTAATGTTTGTTTAGATAGGACATTTTCCTCCTCGCAATCATTTTATACCCATATTTCACTGCAAAATTTGCATCATAATCAGGTGAAGATAGCTAATATTTCTAACGTTAACATAATTATGCATTTCATCTTTGTTTGTAGACATTTCATTAATGGTACTTTGAATGCATGACTACTACTAAGCATTACTATTTGATGTATTCAAGGAAACTACGGTACAAAATTGCAGCGCTTTGAAGAATATTATCGATCGACAGCATTCAAAGTGAATTGTTAAAAAGTTACACGTTAGTTGATTACACGGTGCAGTGCTGCGACGTGGAAATAGCGGGCGGCCGCGGCTTATTTGTATGTGGATCGGCTCCGAGCGGTGCAGGGGGCGTCTCCAAGACGTTCGCCGCAATTTTTCAAAGCTTCGACTCCGTGTTCGGCAAGCCGATGCCGTCGCACTGCAGCCCTCCCCGCGCCGCACCTGCTCCCGCGCCGAACTACCCACTGAAACTTTAATCCCGCAATCCGCCGCCGCACGACCGCGCACCGGCGCGACGCTATATTTCAATTAATTCGACCATCCATTCCCCGACGTGAACTTCGCACCGTTTAGCTCATAACCCCGCTCCCGTCAAACGTACTCTCCATGTCACTCTGCGCCGATCGCGGCGCGTTTTCGACCGCCGTTGACGTTATTCGAAAATCTGTACATAATTCATGGCGAATGTCCGACTGAAAATGTTTTCGTCGAACGAAACGTACGATACATAGAAGCGATGTTGTTTTAAGATAAAGCATTATTTTTACACGAGCTTGCACCGTGCGGGGATAAGTTTTGTCGAGTGCACGACGACCGTCATATGGAGCGAAATAATCGTCAGCGCTTCGGGTTCATTTATCGCTGCGAAGCTAGGGGTGTCGGTATTCGGATGATTGTCGCCTAGCATTGCTTAATGAACGTTCTCTATTAACCGTGATCTCGAGGGAGCTTAATTCTAACACGTACGTGCAAAATTCCTATTTATCAGTCTTGCTAATTTTTCTCACTTTGTCTAATGAAACGGGTGCTTTTGCTTACATATACATAGATATGTTTTGTAATGTCTATGTTACACCACCTATTGGCTTTCCAAAGTTATTGTATGAAGTGCATATTATGCTTCAGAATAGCACTGAAATAATCTTTTGTTATAAATTTGCAGTGTTCGCGAGCCAACCCTGTAGAGAATTTATCGGTTCATTTCTTATTCTTATTTCTTATTTCTTCGCACGTGTCCGCCGCGCTGAATCAACTTAACCCGATGCCTTCCCGCAACTGAATGAACTTAATTCGATTTCGATTGTATTAAACCTCGACCACTCCGCCGCTTAATGACCGAAAAGAAATGAAGTAATTTCGAACCGACCACCGTTATTTCTACCGACGTCGACTGAAAATGTTTCCCGATAAGAATCTTTGTCTAACCTATTTCGTTTCAGCACTTCCAAATATTTGCGGCTACTAAAGTTTTTAAAATATACGTCGGAACGGAGTTATCCCAATTTTACAGAATGAAAACGTAACACGTCCGAAACACGGACAGAAAAGTTTTTGTTTACTTTTGTCTGACCAACACGGAAAGACTTTTGATCGCTTTCTCACTATTGTGCGGCTCATAATTCGGGGAATGTTTCATTCGAGCCCGACAACAGGAAGTAACGAACGCGGCGAAATAAATGTACATTTAATATCGTATTTTAAAAGTTTACTCGCTGATAAAGGCACTTTGTACAAAAATAATACAGTCGGCGTATTAACGCTGGCTAAAAGTGTTTAGTTGTGCTCGCACAAAACAATAAACAGCGCTCCCATGGCGTGGTTCGGGAATGTGACTCATCAACTAGCGCTAATTAAAGTACACGCGTTCGGGGCCAAACATTCGATCAGATAAAGTTGATACGAGGCGGTGGTGTTTACAAAAACCGCAAGCAACTTGCAAAGCGAGGTCGCGCAGTCGAGCCGAGTGGCACCGCGGAGGCACAAAGTAATTAGATAGCTGTTGTACTGCTCACTTGTTCAGCGCTTTCCCAATGAACGACTGCCCGCTCTCGTGCTTAATTGCGGCCCAAACCGTAAAGGACAGCGGACCAGTTTTTGTGTGATCCCAATGAGAAGAACCGTACATCCTTTAATGAGCACCCGTCAGTCCCTGGCTTCTCTTGAACTAAGCTCGGTTCATGCCCATCTGGTACGAACGACTCAACTGCTATAGTACCCACATAAAATAAACAAACAATTTGAATACATAATAATTTTTTAATTAAATGTCTTACTTATTGACCTAAGCTTTCGTTATGATTTTTCCAAGTCCGTCAGTCACATCAGTGTATTTCGAAGTAGACACGCTTTCGATTTTGAACTTGGTCGATATAAATGTTAATTGCCTTTTTAATATTCATCATCCGCACGGTATCCGTGCTGCCAATTTAAATAATAATCCATTTATTTTGTATCGAACTATGAAATAAAACGCATCTATGCATCAGAGGCAGGGAGGTAATAAAGGCCTAATTCGACAATGTGCCTGTTATTTATGGGAATTTTTTTTTGCAGAAAGTGTGTGTTTCTATGATTCCGTTACTTATTCTCTCAATATAAGCAAAAAGTTGGTTTCTTCTCAGATGTGGAGGTCTCGCCCGCATTTTCCATCGCGTGAATTATTCACACTCCCCAAAACGAGTCGGCCGATTCGGATACCGCATGTAATTTCGCACTTTCGCACCGCCAGGGAACGCATTTAAGTTTTTGCCCGGGGCTCTTGCCTATTCACGTTTAATTTTCCGGATTCAATTTTACAACCCATTCACTCGGAGGGTGTGGCGCAAATACTTGGCTTAATTGACACCCAAAGTCTCCAACTTTTCTGATATCGATTCTGTGAATTATTCATTAATTCGATGCAGTTTAGAGATATTGAGTTGATGCATAATAATTATACTAGTTTGGAAAATTACTAAGTATAATGTATATTTATGTAAACTTCATTCATCGAGATAACTTAGTGGTTTGAATGTCGATTTTTGCTCAGGCGGTTTCGAACTCTAGCCCAAAACGCTCCTCAATTTCGTTTTTTATGTAAAAATAGACTCGTGTCGAACAATAAAACTTGTCTTTTACATAATTCTTATACTTTATTTTGCTGCAAGAAGAGATTACTTAAGAAATAAAGTTTGTATGTGCCAGTTTGATACTATACCGATTTGATTAACGGGTGAATGTCATGATTTCCCGCCATAGTTCCATTAAGCGCACCCATTCCATTATACACACACACTGCGTCCATTGAGATTGATTGTCTCGATTCGATAATAATTAATTAGTGTTTGTCATTACATTGACAACTGACGTTATACATAGCACGGCTAATATCCGCCGCGGTGTGTGGATTGTGAATGCGATACTGAGCACGGGAACGAATATATTTATTTGAAATTTTAAAATATCAATATAGAAGTCGTCAATTAGCGCCGATGCTGTCTCAGAAATGCGATAACCAACAGCAATATATTTGGCTTTAATTTAAGTAAATCACATTTCATCGTTCCTTTTTTTATTCTCGGAGAAAACTCTTTACACAAAGCATATTAGATTGGTTGTCGTGATTTTCTTCACAATGGAATTACCACGTGTGTCTGCTCCAGAGATGCGTCTATTAAAATGACATAATAGGTCGGTAAACGAGTAGATAAACTACTTAAGTGGTGAGCTCGGCTCCTATAATCCTATGAGATTTTAACTAGCAACCTGTACCTATTACCATCCAAACACATTAAAATCCAGTAATTTTAACAGCAAGGATTAATGATATTTTGAAACGTTCTTAAACGTTTTACTGCTTTAATCTACAAATACGAGTAACATGATAAGCCGTCAAACTTTTAAATATCGTTTTATATATATTAGAATATCCACTCAAGGTTGTCTGGTACAGATTGCTGTTTAGCGATAAGACAGCATTTGTGTGACATTCTTATTTTTTTTATTATCTTTAAGTGCGGAACAGAATTATGGATGTTTAAAAATAGTTTTAGCCATGGTGGGCCAACGTACGGTGACCGACTTCATAGTCATTTGTCACACACGCTTTACACATTCGCAGTATGCCGCCACGCCACCGCGCCGCGAACTTACGCCACGGGGCTTTGCAAGCAACACGTCAAACGTTTCAATGCTACACGCTCGCTACGAGAGATGACGATGTTAGCTAGAAACGTCCCACGGCTATCAGAAATTTCTCGCGATTAATCCCCTCTAATCTTATAAATGACAAGCCTAAGCTTTTAAAATGGAAGACGTAAACATATACGACGTCGCTGTCCCGAAATCAAAAGAAGCCCGTTGTTAATATAGAGTTACTTCAGGCTCAATGCACAGTTCGAGCACGTCGACCCCGTTACACTTAGAAGCTTTCCATCAAGGTGTCAAACATCACCTTCCTCAGTGCGCTCCTGTCTGTCATCGTCGGCGGCCGTTTCAGCTGCATAACATATTTTCACATTGAATATAGTGACGCGACGGTTTTTCCGCAGACGAACTGAACGCTGTCGAGAGGCGTGACTCAAATATCTCCGAGGTAACTCGTCCGTAGGCTCGAAACAAAGAGGCGTAGTTCCGAAACAATCAAATTAATTTTCTCCGTTGTTGTTTAATTAGCGCCGACTCTTGGATGGCTCGGTGGGCGGCCGGTGTCTATCATAAGAAACAATCGCACACCCCGCGCCACGCGCCGTTTCCACGAAACCCATTATTATCAGAGTCAAGAATTTACACCAGAGTAACTTTGATTCGTCACTCCTCTAGACATTATTGTTATTAGAGACATTGTTGTACTTAATTGACTCGGCGGTAACAAATCGCGATACTTTAACTAATTTTATAATGCTTTTGTTTCAGGTAACATTCTATTGAGGGAGCTTTACTGTGATTTGTGAAATGTTTCAGTATTCCGGTAGTCTCAGGTACGTTTCATTATGTTTCGACACAGGTCGTTACGTATCGCAGGTATCGGTATATATTGACTTATTAGTTGTTGTGAAGGAAAATTATGAAACGCTATAGTTTGCGTGAAGCCATACGAAGTTAATCTGAAGCCATATTTAATTAAATTGTAGCTATGGGTGGACGCAGTCGCGAGCCATTCCCTAGTCAACTGCGGGTCCGTGCGGACGACTCTAAATAGTAAAATTTTAAATAATTGCTCTCCGTCAAGTGCCATTTGGGATTTCAGAACTCGGTGAGAATAACATTTAATTTCTTCTAAAACATGCACTAACTCTTATAACTCGACCTTTTGTTCTTTAATGTAATTAGAGAGTTTATTTATTTCGCCCGTACTTTACCTACGACATTATACAAATTATAGAATATAATTTTTACATATTCATGCTCGAATTTGGAGGAGAAAAATCCCAGCATATTTAACTTCGAAATGCGCAATATATCGGACACCGCACACGGGTGTGTCGGAAAATGTTTATCAAATTTTGGTTAAGATTTAAGGTATTTCAGCTCGTTTCAGTGAAAAGCGAGACATTAATGTTAATAAAAAAAAGAACTGCCGTCGGTTTACACGTCGACTTGAGTCTGCAGCGGCATCTAATCTAATTATCCTGCGCGCTATTTAAAAACTTGCAAGTGTGGCGTAAAGGGCGCGAGGGCGAGAATTTCGCTTCGCTCTGTTCCTTTTAAGAAATTTAAAAATTTTCCACTGAAATGTACGAAGTTAGTTCGTACGTGACGTGAATAGTAAATGCGAATGTGCTTTTCTCTCCTTTGGGGTATCATTTGTGAATGTTTCAGCTTGTTAAGTTGTACTCGAGCTGTATGAAAGCACAATGTCATATCGGACCGCATTTAGTCCCTCGGCTTTGCGACCCCGCCCGCCCACCAAGTCACCACGAACCTTGTAAGTGTGCACCCTTACAACAAGGGAGGAATAACACTTCTCCCCAGACGATAATTGCGTTTCTTCATTTTCATTAGTTGTTTTATGGTATAAATATAAACGGACGGGCCGAGTTATGGACTCGAGAGGTTTCGTTTTGTTGCTAACGAAACTCTGCGGGTTTGCACTTTGAATACAAATTTCCAAGTGCGACGTCCTAACATTTATATTTTATTTACTTCAGTCTGAAGTAAACTCTCTGTAGCTATAAATAATAAGCCTTGAGAATGAGTACGTGATTAAAGTTTTTTTTTGCAGACAGCTAAATATTTAAAATGCTATTTAAAATGTTGCAACTTGTTTTCCAATTCGTTTCGTTATTACATGTAAAAATAAAATATATCGGTCTTAAATCGGATTCAAAAAAGCAAACTGTAAATAAAAGTAGGTACTTACCTTAGGCTATGCTTATTCAAGATCCCGTAGTCTGTTTTTTCGCATTGCATGCCGTACGTAACATTTTTTATTTCCGACTTTTCTTTCGACAAGCCTCCGAAACCGTAATTCGTCTTATTTCATATCAACATCCAACTCTTTTATCTAATTCAATTCCAAATTATTACGTCGAATAAATTCAAAGAGAATTCTCAAAATGACAAACAGACAGACGTATGTACGAAACCGTAAAAGTTGTAACAAAGAAACCTTAAAAAAGGCTACAAACGGAAACCTTGGAAAGAGGTCATGCAATGAAATTGATTGCGGACACGTTTACCACTTTCCACTCGAAGAAAGCCAATTCTTAATATGCCCTAAACGAGGGGATTACTTTTAGCGGTTGACCCGGCGCGGCCTGACCCAGGCCTCTGACCTCGCGATGATCCATCCCCTTCATTCGGCTAACCTGTTTTACAAGATTTATGCGATATTAAACACGGTAACTGCATCTCCTTGAAAATGTTAAGAATTAAACCATTGAGTTGTATTAAGCATATCTACTCTAATTACGCGACACGTTAGGGTGGAAACATTGCGTCCCTGCCCTGACAATTATGTTGAATTTATTACTAACTTTATTGAGATTCGTGTAACGATTGGACGATCGGTATTTCATCTTCGATCGTAAGTTTCGGAAGGTCGTTGGTTTCAATCGCTTGGGTGATGTAATTTCATCATCATTCATTTCGGTTCATGATGTGACAGAGGTTGTATTATATATTATGTATCGTGCTATGCTGTAAATTGATATTCCCGCTTTGAATACGAATGTACAGAATATTCTTTTTCGTTGTACAGAAACATAATCTAAAAATTTGTTTGCTTTTACCACTATAAATATTGATTTTACTATGTGCCACCCTTCGCCATTTCTATTCGGTGCACAACTCGCACCCTCGCCGCCACTATGGAATAATGATTACAATGACATAGCTTTATGTCTAGCACTGCTTTGGAAATGTTGATTGTAAGGGAAAAAACTGGGAAAGGGCAAGTGTTTGTACAATAACATAAGTCCATAAAGTATATTGTATAAGTAATATTTAAAAAATATTTTTCTCGTTACATGCAAGAGATTTGTGACTGATATTAAATTAAAAATAAAAAAAACCCCCGACACAAACCTTTAAAAAGTAAAAAATAATATATTTTAAAG
>DWJQ01000031.1:0-22262 GCA_018248915.1 Hesperia meskei straton | reverse complement strand
CAGCGGTATTATCCGGCCGGGGCGAGTGACATAGGCCATACTTATATTATACCCATGCGAACCCAGAGCGGGCTACTATGTTTTTATATACAACGTTCACAGTTTTTCTGTAGTGTATTATTTAGTATCAGCATTGCACCCGTGCGAAGCCGGGGCGGGTCGCTAGTAAGTAGGTAATAAACGACACTGCTAAAGTGAGGCTTTTCAATAAAAAGATGTAATAAAATTTTAAGTATCACATTCTATTGGCGTTATCTTAATAGTAATTTAATCTTCAGAGTGTTGTTTACATAAGTTTACTATCTAATACTGTTTGTGTCAGACGGGCACTATATTTATGACGTGTCAGACGAAGAACCTTGTGCGTGCCGTCTCGTTGCGATATTACATTATAAACTCATTTTGTATACTAACAGGGTGATGTGAGCTTAATTAAAATTCTACACCATCCATCACAGGTTTATTGATTTTATGTCATATGCATTTTGCTCGGGCAGCTTGTCCGTTATCAATTAGCTCTGCACAGTTGACACCGGTCGGGTTCTTAATAAATTACCCGTAATATATTGTATGGGGAACACTCCATCCGAATGACATTATCCACCTACGCTGATTACTGAACGGAAATAATAACGCACTTTAAAATTGAACCGCTTATCAAAACACCCCACGGAACGTAAGATAATGTAACAAACGGGCTGTCTTAATACGATAAACGGCTTAAGACCAATAAAACTAAACAAGTTAAACGACCCGGGGCCAAAACCCGCCCGATGGAGATAGCTGCACCAGTAATGATATTTGACTTCGGTACTTACCTACTTATTGTGGGGTACAAAGACAAAGTGGCTCCATTATAAGATGAGTGATGTGACAGACGCGTCTGCAATTGACAAGCGCATGTAAGCAATAAATTGGCTGTTATCGTTGCCTTTTGAGCCCTCGCGTACAGAATTACGACGCATGTTGCCTCGCAATCTGATTGCTGTACAGAAAAAGCATTCTAGTGAGCATATTAATAATTTTATATGTCGGCATTTGCCAAGTTAAGGGTCGTTTTGTATTCTAATTTGAAATGGTAAAACGTAAATGGCCAGCATGAGATTGTTTTTAAAATTGCTTTTCCGTGTATGACCACTTATTTTCCACAAGGGGCGTTCTCCGTCTTGGTGAAACTTTCATGTGATGCCAGTTTAATTTCCTATACAATCTGGAAACTGGAGAGCAGCCAGAGCATAACTATACTGCAATGCAGCAGAAAACATCTTCATCACTTGATTGAAATACTGAATTTTAAGTAGTTGTGGTTGAATTATACTGGCCCGTATTTATAAGGTCATTTTATTCCTACTCGAAGCATCGAATTCGGGCTCAGACATTTAAGGCCAGTGTATTTATGACGATATTTCGATGTAGGTACATTGGTTCGTGAAGGGTAATGTCGAATCTCTTTCATACTGTGGTTATAACCTTATACCTAACCATGAAGAATTAAACTAATAAAATAAAGTGTTTTCAAATCAAGAGTAAATTATGCCACCCAAAACTGCATTACCGCTTACTGCTAGGTATCTACCACAACTTCTCACCGTCTCCAAGGGTTGACTGGTAGAGAATGCCATTAGGCATTAAGTCCTCTCATTGTAATACCAAGTTATAGGTTTTTTTATAAAGAGTAAATAATAATAATAATATCATTATCATTTATTTATTTACACATTATTGAACCTTACATATGTAATGGAATAAAAGGCGGATTTAATGCTAAAAGCATTCTCTGCCAGTCAACCTTGTAGTATGAGGACAGTACTAGCTACATACCTAGATACCTTCTCTTCTTGTTGTTCGTGAAGTCGCAATTGCAGAGGGGTTTTTAGTGGGTAGTCGCGGTGCGGTGCGGGAAGCGCTCCCGCGGAGTCCCTCATACCCCGTGGCAAGACAGGGCCATGGGGAAACCGTAAAAATATTTTTCCCCTCACATACAAAAAAGGGACTGCTAAGGTGATAAGTGACAGTTAATCCTGTTCCTTGCAATCAGTTGTTAGTCAAATTTTCCTTCTAATTCAGTGGGTTATGTTGCTACCGTTGAGTACTTCAGCAAGAAGTCTATTGCTTACCCGTTCAGTAAACTTTAACTATACAAGTCTCAGTAACGACTAAGAAAGCAAGTTTCTGATACAGTCTCGGAATTTATTATATTACCAGATTGCAACGTTTACTGTTATAGTTATGATGTCCTTAAAATGTCACAGGATCTTCACTGAGGGCAAGGGTCGAAAGGAATATCTTTTGTTACCGCGTGGGCGGTTTTACTGTCCCGCCGACGTCATTGTTGCGCCCATCTCTTCTTTATGGACCATCCCGCTAAACTGTTTAACGGGTACTTTTATTAACTGTCACTTGAGTGTTTTTCAAGGAAGTGTGGCGGAGACAATTGTTCCTCTCGGTTATGAGATCCAGTATGTCTTTCAGATCCAGAGTGTTTTTGTTCATTTTCTAAGTGTTAGTCTTTTCTGTGATAAGTATTCAATAACTTATATTATGTAGCAGATTGTAACCATTATCAAAATTTTGGTTTCAATGTTGTAACAAATAATTAAGTAGTTATTAGGCAGGTACACTCTTTATACCAAATTTTTTGTGGATTTCTATAGATTCTCACAATATAATATCTTTACTATTTGACACATAAGTAGGCCATAAGCCCAAGTTATTTCTATTCTAATAACAGCAGTAACACAATTACCTTGTTATATTACGAGTTGCATACTCATTTCATTACACAGTCACAGTCTGTTGAACATTTAACAAACCCCTATCTTTCACCCATTTATCATAACAAATTGACTCATTACGTAGGATTATCTTATACCAACTACAAATTGCCTCAATGTTTCTTGGTTAGTTACCATGATTAGTTGTACTGCTAATTCAATTTTTTGCCTCGGATACATGGAAGTCATTAATTATGTTGCGTACGAAGGGGACAAAATCTGCGGGTCTATGGCGTGATGTTTATCATAGAATATAATTTATTCCTTTGGGATTGCTGTACCTTTGTCACTGTCGTTATTGAGAATGGGTCAGATATTTTTTCTATTAATATTGTTCGGGCTGTTTGAAATAGATATGCTATAAGCGATGTTTTGTTAGGTGCCTCTACAATGAATATCTATTTGTTACACAAATAAGGATCTCACATTGCAATGTTTTGAATCCTTTTTTGTTACGATTGAGAATAATACCCGACGATTGTTCGCGGAAAGGATTGTATTTTGCAGTTTTTATTACTTATTTATCTACTTCGTATATTTTAAAAAATTTAATTGATATTTATATCTAAATTTAATTCAAGCGCAGATAGGTTGGGTACAGAGAGCACCAATATATTATTATTATGTTTTTACAATGCTGGTAGTTTTCACTATTAAATTTTCGTACACCGAATAAAATACGAAATCAATTTTGGAAACAAGACTTTATTTACATGCTATAAAACACAAAACAAAATCTCAATACAACAACAATATTACCTATTTGAAACACGAGGCTATTAACTTAAAACTGATCAGTAAAATACTTCAAATACAAATTACCTCGAAGTATTACCATTACCATCTCCACATAAGGTTATGTAAGCCCATCGTACGTTACCCAGGCATCATGTAGCTAATTACAGCAAGCCATAAATCGGCGGATACTCATAAGCGGAGAGTCCATCAGGCATTGCATTACGGTAAGAACAATAGTAACGTGGGCAGTAATGGCGGTAAATGCGCGCCGGTAACGATAATTATCCCTCCCAGACGCCCGCATGGTGGGCAAAACTTACCGAGTGCAACAAATTATGGATATGGATATGGATACCGAACTGACATGTGGTGTTTGAGTTTAGTGATATTGATGCTCATGTGGGTGTTAAAACTAAACTTTTATGTTAATCGGATTAACGTAACGACTTTTGCCGATTTTAATGTGGGGATGGGGCGCCGGATGTTAGAAATAATTTTGTTTAATTTAGTTTATTCTTAGTCGTATCTCTGTAACGATTGGCGTATGAAATATTAAAGCGTATGAAAGATACTTACCAATCTACTAATCGTTTTACTGGACAAGGTTCTTTTTGAGTAGTTTAAGTGACAATTATGATAATATAAAAAATCAAACATTTTATTAAATATAATATGTACACTGTATTGAATTTCACCGCATTTACAGCAACAAATATGGTATAGGTATCATTTCTTTTTTACGGATACCTATTATATGGGAGTTGCAGATATTTTCTTGTGCCTTTGTGGAATAAGCAATTATAAGCACGTCACTAAGAACAAAATTTTTTTACGCATTATGTTTAAAATAAAGCGTTTAATCCGTTTGCAGAACTGTAGCAAAATTTCATGTAAGACCATTTAAAACTTACACAATCTTGAATCCAGCTGTTAAAAACAGGAAACTCTGAACGCTATTGATTTTTTACACTGCCAATTCAATGTACTTAAAAAATTACTATAGTTAGTCGTGCGTTCATAAGCATTTTTTTTCGATAAGAAATCTAATCTTTTTTCCAACCCCTCGGTTTCGGCGGAGTCCATTAAACAAGTCCCTTAGTTTTCGCTAAATAATGCATCGGCGGCTTTGGGGGCAAAACAAAACCGGCCGAGTACCGGAACTAAGCGCTAGTATGCCACGGGGGATAGGTGTGGATGCTGTGTGGTATGTAGCCGTTACACACAAAAATAATCTACGCTAATAACGCGATTAAAATAAAAATGTAATTGATTTATGTTTAATAGAAGATACTTTAGAAAAAATGTGTAAAGGATCATGGGCCCTTTAGAAGTCTATATCTTCCTTATCTCTAGAATCTTTGACCCTGCAAAGTGTACTTAAAGGTTACCGTTCTGGATTAACAGGGCGTTCGAAAAGTCCGGGGTTCGATTCCCCGCAAGCCAGGATTTTCTGGTCTCCGTCTGGGAGTGTGGGCGTTCTTGTATTAGTAGTATTAGTAGTTTATATTAATTTAATTGTTTTTTTATTTTTATTTTATTTCACGGCATCCACGAAACACTCCTGGCTAGCGCAACCAATGTTAAAGGGAGTCCCTAGTGTGGTGCTATAAATAAATATGTATTAGCTTACGTTGTTACGTTGTGTTTATAAGCCATGCCTATAACTTACCATTAAACCTTCTAAGTAGTGCGTTACACAGCAGATGTGCGGCCGCGGGGTGACTCACGACGACTCAATTACACATTCGATAGTCGATCCTTCATGGTCCCGTGTCGATACGAAAACTATTACCAGTCGAGGACGTTGAACTGAATGAGCTATTACATCTTGTACCTTTGTTTTTGGACAATAGTAAGTGCAGAGCTTGAAGGTAAAAACGGTAGAACTATTCAATAGTTTTTTGTTTTTTTCCGGACGAAGAAAGAGAATTGATTTCGATGAATAAATCGACTCGAGAGTATACTGGTTTGAAATCAGTCTTCCGATTCGAAGGTCTGGGTTTACTTGAGAACGCGTATTTTTCAGAGTTATGAATACGAACTGTCTTAAAATTTATAAGTAATTTCCAAGGGTTACCTTACCCCTCTCTTTACTTCGGCATACCTTTTCAAAAATACAAGTAATATAATTGGTTTACTAAAAATTTCAATTTATTTCCACAACAAATGTGGAGACGGCACAACAACATCAAATTGAAATAAAACAAGTGGTTATAGAATCTAGAACTACATCATGTCTAGGCCAGAGTATGAATCAGGCTCTCGTTCTCCATGTATGGTAACTCCACAGTTACTTCAAAATGGCTCATTCATTAGTCACAAAGTTAAGCGTAAACCGACATTCGTATTAGCTCTCGAGTCCAATCACACAACGTGTCATCAAAATAATAAAATCCAAAGAACTCATTTAAAATAATAGATATTTATTATGGACAAGAGCGAATATGGATGTAGCTCATCCAAATGGTAATGAATAAATTTCGTAATCTTCTAACTATAAAGGCTAGGTTATTGCCTTCAACGTAAGTGCAGCTTCTACAATTGACGCGTCCTACACAACACCTACCCAGAATACATTTTCTAATTCAATCTTTCCTGTTCAGCCAACCGCCTGTCCCGGCCTTCCGCTTCGAGCTGAAGTTATTACCATAATATAGCACTCCGTGTCTTGAACTGACGTACACCACTTATCTAAAAGTTCCTTGTTTTGTCTTACATTGCCCCGTCGCTAAAAGGAAATACTTGTACAAATAAATAAACGTCGCCCTTAAACGCTTGTCATTGTCAATTCGAGCGTTGATCTGATGTTCTTTTTATAACAGCTATGCACTGCAAGCCGTGTTCTCGAAATTGACCCTTATCTTCAGTGATTTTTTTGGTCACACATGTTTCGGATTAGCACTTCAGAGAACGTTACGTTACGTTACGAACTATGTTATAACTTTCGACTTAAGCCCTTGTAATTCATTGGCGTGTTTAGTACCTTGCGTGTGCTTCTTTGAATTGGATGCTATTTTTATCTGCACCCAAGTTTAGTCATAGATTACGGTGACTCAAGAGCAAGACGTACAATATACCTAGTTAGAACGAGGAATTGACAAGCTCACAAAATGAAACACAATTCAGCTTAATTAACCACACAGAAAGGTTTATTCTGAACTATAATTGACTCATTACGACTACACTGTCATGCGACATAAATCTATTGCCTTCGTAATTTATTGCATGTTATTATCGTGTTTGATTCAATAAATGTAAGACAGGTTGTTGTTGCTTGCAGTCTTAAGTCCATTCACCTAATACCCTAATACTGCATCAATATTGAAATTTTCCATTACGATATGGCTGTTTTGTACCATAAATAGGCTGTTATATTTATTATTATACGAGTCCTGCTCCGAAGGATATTTTGAAATAGACTGCGAATTAATCCCTTGACTCCTGTTGGAGACGTTATGATCACATTCGCAAAAACAAGTATTACTTTGTGTATTGTGGGTGAGGAATTCATTCTATGTATAACCTTTTTAGATAATGCAATGTTTGCCTTAGGCGTACCTACTTATTCAAATACAGGAAACTCCGAATTTTTATAAATAAGCCAGTTTTTTTCAATATTACATAGTTTACAGTCATCATTTACATAAGTTACTTATTTTGAACTAGAGAACCGCCCTCGCTTCGCTTCGGGACCCGTAGGTAGTAGTCGCGTAGGCCCCGCTCCCGTAGGATTCACGGGATAAAAAGTAGCCTAGGTATATGTTATACTGGAACATAAGCTATAACAATTTCCTATGACTAAGTAAATTAACTATACATGTAGTATTTGATAGCGTGATTCAGAACTAGCAAATGAATTTTACTAACGCCATCTATTAACAGCATCCGGAACTAAATATCTAGCAACTAACACAACATTGATCTTCCCATGGGAATGAAATGTTTTTCCCCGGTAAAAAGTAGCCTACTGCACTCTCCACCCTCCCAACTATCTCTACACACATAAACCATATCATATAATACCCATGTTGCGACGTGAAAGAGCCACAAAAAAATAAACACACTTTCACATTTATAATATTAAGTATGACTTTCGTTGGTTCCATGATTCCATGCAGTTTGCAGGACAATTATTGCTCTTTCAGGAGCATGATAATAAGAAAATTAATTATATAGAACAATTGTATGTATTTTTACTAATCTTAGCTCATTTGTCTGTCTATTGTTCATTTTTTACTGCGTTTTACAATGGAAATATCTTGACATTTGTTGGAGTTAAACAACAAAGCATAAACATAGGCGATCGTTCGGCAGGTGTGAACTGTTAGCATTGTAAACAGTGTTGCCAGTATTTCAAACGAATAAAACAAGTTTAAACAAATACGTCGCAAGGGTCTATTATGAATAGAACAATGTTGGTTGACATTAACTTTGACTCGTCGCTATGAACGTTTGTTTGTTTACTGCAAAGGCCACTGTGGGTATTATCGTCCTGTTTAGCCCATACGTGTAACTACAACATTAGGTACATTTCAGTAAAGGTAACAAAAACTCAATAACAACATCTATAATAATTATGAATGTTTTCTCTGGACCAGTTTTCTCCGCATACGTTTTGATGTCCTATACAGGGCATGGCGCAACTGACACATGCGTAAAAGCATTTCACGATTGATTTAAAAACGTGGGCGATTACTTCCCCAGTCACTGGTATGCACGTAAGTACCTTTACGATTAAACTGGTTAGAATAGCCACCATCAGAAGAAAATTTATTTTTGTCATAGCCTCGTCCAAAACTCGTACAAAACAAGCAGAAGAGGGTAGTGTTGGTGGAGTCACTGAACACCCAGTTTTATTTACACATGCAATTATAAAAAAAACAGAAATCCGTATGGGATTCGAACTCGAGTCCTCTCTTCAAGAGACAAGACGTTTAACTACTTAGTTCTCAGCAAGCAGGAATCTTTAACATTACATCTGAATAAGACATGCATAAGAATTGATAAAGATTAACAAATTTTAACTACTACTTGTTTTAACACTGCAAACAATTTTAGATATGCCTTAAAAGTCCACGCTCTCTGGCAAATAACATAGGTAAGGTACACGTATCCATTACACAATCGAAAAAGAAAAAGTTTCAGAAAATCTCACAAAACCAACAATCTGCTAAAAATGTTTATATTTATGAGAGCTAACCAAACATTAATATTCGTGTTCCCAATCTAAACACAGTATCGTTGAGACAGTTGTTTGCACAATGATCTTGTATTTCTTTTCGTTTAATCTGTGACGCGGCCCAGCTGGCTTAGGGTTGCCAGTTCGGTATTGTTGGTGGGTCTATTGCGTAGGAGAAGGGAACGCTAAAAACTATAATTATACACTTCAATCGCTTTTAGGGTTTCAACGCAAGGGATATGTTTTGTATTCCTCATTCTTTAGTACACGTTTTAGTCTGGATTGTCTTGTGTGAACAAGAGTAAGTGTGGCTTTGTCTGCGCGCAATCACTTAAAATGGATAAGCTCTAGTGGGGAGGTAATTGAATTTTTAACTAACTTCAAAAATAGAAGGTTATCCATTCGACTGTAGGTATGTTTTTGGCAGTGTTACCTCATAACTTTGTAACGCGTGAACCAATTTTGATATTTCTGTTTTTATTCGAAAGGTAGTTGTGGCTTGTCCTCTGATCTCATATTAATTTCAGCAACATCTGGCTAGTGGTTTTTTAATGAAATGTACTTTTAGATTTTAAAGTCGGTTATTTTTTATTAAGTTAGTTATCTTTATCAGCGCCTTATCAATATTAGGTACATTAGTACATTAGTTGATGTATCTTATTAATAAAAAAAATATTAAAAATGTTTTGTTTAATCAAAGATCTCTTTGAATGACTGTCTGTGTTTCAAGTTCCAAGCGTTGATTTAAATCAGTGAGTCTCATTGAATTGCGACGTTTGGTAACCGTACTGCAGTCTTTAACAGCTGCGGTGTGGAGAGCCCTTTAGCTCCTTGAAGCTGTCAAGCACCACATTATTGAAGCGGGAATGTTCTGCTCTTATGCAAACTTCAGCTTTCTCAGCGCTTAATACATCGTATCAAAACGTTATTTTGTCTCAAATGAATAATGTTAGTGAAGAAAGGAAAGTATAAGCACTTTATAATAAGCGATATAAGCTTTATGTAAGAGTATTTAATGCGGGCATTGTTGATTAAAAAATAATTGTTTTTTTAATTGTACAAAAACCAACATTGTAAGTTATTAGCTCTGAATATTGCAGTGTGGAGAGTGGAATTTATTTTTTCGGAGCACTTTCAATTACCGTTGGTAATTGTAGCACGGTACGAAGTATTTATATTGGTTTCAATTGTAAGGATGGAAATAAAAGTTCATATTCGTATCTAGTGGAAAGTTTTGAAGTGGATGTAAGAACAATAATATAATAATACATTTTAATTGATACGTTACATAAAATGTAACGATAAAAAGTCTAAATTTAAAAATTTTAATTTCACATTTATAAACATTTAAATTACAAATCTGTTATCAAAATATCGTATATTACTCTAAAAATGTTCATTCATTTAATGTGTAGATAATGAATATTGAAATAAATTGGCTAATACCTAATAAAAATATTTTTATTAGGTACGGAAAGTTATACGTATAATTCCCACCTTGTATTATGTACTTTTTATTATAATTTTATTTGAGGCAAGCGGTGATAGCTTAGTGGTTAAGAATTAGGCCTCCTACTCAGGGGTCTGTGTTCGAATCCGAGGGCACACATTTTTCAGATTTTTTGGAGTTGTATGTTTAAACATTAATTTGAACTTCACTCTATACAACGGTGAATGAAATCATAGTGAGGAAACCTGTATGCCGGAGAGTTCGGAAAACTCAAAAGTGTGTGAAGTCTACCAATCCACACAAGGATGGCCAGCGTTATGGGCTATGGTCTTATTTAACCTTTCCATTCTGAAAAGGGACCCGTGCTCAATATTCAGCCATGATGGGGTGACATGATGATCTACGTAAGTACTAAATCTTTTACAAATATTTATAGGAGTGAGACCTGTTGGCACTACCAATATAAAATGCAATTATTTACGTATTTAAAGTTATGGTTATTATTATGTCCGTTGTAAAGTTATATAAAAGTTGTAAAGTACGTATCCGGTCGCAGTGAAATGGATTTTCTTTTAAAGCAATTTTATTTAATCGCATTTCAGATAGCAATCGCGACAGTAGGTGCTCGAACACGTGAAGCTAACGAGCCACGAACCCTCTACGTAATGCCGATAGAGTAATGGCCATACGCGCATGTTTAATGACGTATACACAATATCGCGATACATGGTATCGTTGTGGTATCGTACGTCACATGTATGTAGTGTTGTTGATGAATTATGTGCAATGTTTTTTGGTCTGCTTGGGTTTTATGTGCGCCGGTTACTCTTTACTTGCTTATAGATATAATTTGAGTGTCGTCAGTGATACACTAAATTTCTGCAGGGAATGTGACATTAACGAGGTAATAAATACGGTATAGCTGGAGGTTGCAAGGCTTTGTACCAAGTTTAAAATGCCAACAATATTTATGTATCTCATCTACTGTTATGCATTTTGGCATGGCTCAACTGAGTGTTGTAGAGTATGTAGAGTCTTTTTCCAAAGCGAATTGATCTTGAGTCCAAACTAAGTTCCTCTCTACCCGTAGGTTCCTGCTATACCATAGATGTTTTGTGAGTGTGCTGTCGACTTGGAGTTCGTTGGAGTTCGCTGGGTTCTGTACCACTCAGTTTAATCACCACGCTTCTCATGTATTTTGGTTTGTTTTTCCAGCCTGGATAGCTAGGTACTAGGTATGTACTGGGTAACTAAGTGACTAGTTACCACATTCCTTCCGAAATTGACCGTAAAATATTCTGCCCGTTTTTCAATGGTGGTCAGCCAGAAATGACGCGGATTATTTTACCGGCAATAATTGGTGTTACTTGATTATTTTGGGTATAGTCGATGGGTAAAGGTGACTATTGATTATCATCTAAGTCATGTGTTACCTAGTTAGGGTGCATTCCCACGGAATACGTCTTTGACGATTCGGCAAAAGACACGATACGTCTTGACGGATGGACGTTCACATTGAATACGGAATCGTGTTTTTTCACGATTCGTCAAGCGTGTGAACATGAGTATTTAAAAAGCATTGCCGCCGTAAAAAAATAACGAATCGTGAAAAAAGACGATTCGTCCTCGTGTGAATGAGCCCTTAGGTGTCTATTTACATAAAAAGATTTACAGCTTCCTTCGCTTCCTTCTTTCGCATAAAGTAACTACCATGATAAACATTATATCGCAGTTTACCTAACCATTATGTCGGCCGTCCCTGTCGTGACAATTGACTGGCTACCATGTGCATACATTTATGATTTCTCTGCTGAAGATATTAAGGTATTGTTGTAAATTTACAAATTGCCTTCACTACATTTTGACCTTTGTTTCCTGAGCGTTACAGAGGATATTCGAATAAAGGCATAACAGCATGGTATTGGTTGAGTTTATAGTCCCGCACCGGTAAATTCGCAAGGCTGATTGGCATATTAGAGTTTATGGGCCATGCGGTCTATAGTGGATGTCTTCATTTACATAGACCAAATTGAATGTCAGTACCTAACTAGTATCCACAAAATGCAAATTCACCCGCGGTTGGTAGCCGCGTGCGTCGATGGGTTTACCAAGCTGACAATTTCAATTCTTATCAGGACATAAAAATAATTACAGTACTTACTCGGTGTCGTTAGAATAGTAATAGTAAAGGATATGATAACGATACTCGTAAAGAGATATGATAATAATACTCTAAATAAGGGACTAAAATGTTTTGCAAATGTGTTGCTAAAACTGTTAGCATTTATTTATTTACTGATTGACAGCCCTACGTATTAAGATAGTTAATTAAGTTGCATTATGCACTCCCTGCGTGGAACTTGCAAGATTTTCCTACATGAGAAAATGAGAGCATGTCAAGTATGCATTCGTGTCAAAGCGCTCAATATTAGTAAGAGTCTTTAAAATGTATGATGAAAGATTTATTCATTCACTGAGATATATTTATAAAAATATTTTGAGGTCGGTTGGCAACATCTCGTCATAGCTATCTATGACTATTCCATTTAGAATTTTTCTTTTCTTTTTTAACTTATTTTTGAAGCTCCTTCAAATATATCTTTTTACCTATACTTATTTTACGGTCATAATTATGAACTTTGGGACATACCTAATTATGCAATTACCTACGCACGTAGCATAGTAGATATCTCGGATGCAATGGGAGAATACACCGTTGTCAACGAAACAGGAAACAATATTGCACTCGCTTTTATAAGTCTTATTCTATGTTCCTATAGGTACGGTTAGTATTTCATTACTTCTAATTTTTATTGTGAGCTAGAAAATATTTTTATGCAGCATTTGACTGTAGGCAGTTGATCAGGTTTGGTCTCATAGGCATCTCCGATGTAATTTCCTGGTTTGGCGACTGACCACTCCATTCCACATTGCAGCTGTAGCTGTAGGTAGGCGTGGTTTGCTGTAGACCACCACAGACATGATGAGATTGTGAGACGTGATCACTAGTGGGTCATTAAAGAAATGAAGCTAAAGTGACCTGACTTTTTAATGTTATAACCTTTTGACCGTCGGTAAGTCATTGACTTGAGGAAAATGGATAGCCAGAATATTGAGAACCGTCGGTAAAGAAATAGTGTCCATAAAAAGTATACGAGTAGACATTAAGTGTATCGAGTAGTGGATTTTATGATCAAAGAAAAATAAACGACATGCTGTTGACGTACAGAGCGGTAAACATGCAGATTTTTTTTTATCTCCATTAACGAGCTTTTCATCTTTTAACACAACCCTTAGTTTTCATTTCAGTGCTTTTGAAGTTATTTGGAACGTATTAAAATAAAAACTCATTATTAATATTGTAAATAGCTGTGAATCTCGAATATTTCCGATATTCGAGATTGGTTATGATGTTTTCGTGAATTTATTTTTATTTAATCTTATCGTTTTTACGCTAAACTAAACCCAAATGATCTTACTAACAAAGTACTTGATTGTTACGAAATAAATTAAAATACTTCTTGACTTTCGAAACACCAGTTGCCTTAAACTTAAATGGAAAGATTCCGTAACTGTAGGTAATCTGTGAAGCTCTACTTCTGATACTTTAGGCATTCCGTAGCAGGCTGATGAAGTTTCCTTTAACAAGTCAATATTTGCCGATAAATATAGGCATTATAAATATTAATAATATTTTTGGAATAATATAAAAAACTCGATTAACTATTTAACACATAATATCAAGTTTTAAAAGCAACTTTACAAATTTTACATAATTATATGTACATACAATTAAAAAAATACAAATTCTTACAGGATTCTGATTGACTTTATAATACTTAGTAAAATCTGACTTTAATTAGAGTCACGAAAAATTTCAAGTTCACCAAAAATCATTATCAAAACCCAAATTTAAATCCATAGACATTTCGGTGCTATACGCAAGTGGACACGGTCATGCACTCATACATCATTGCGTGGTTCCACGGTCCATGAAGTTTAATGAGCAATTACCGACCCTAGTTCCTATTCAAGTCTAATGTGTCTGCTATCCTGGTACTTGTGACACAGTGTTGGCAACTTTTACTAACTGTGGATAATTAGGTACCTACCTACTGTAAAACTGGAAATACTTTTAAGATCATTTATTTGAAATACTCATAAATATATGTATTTTAAAACCAGTTAAATAAGGCTAAAATCTGTTCTAATTCTAATATGTGCCTACAATAAACCTACTAAGTAACTTTTGGTTTAAAAAATATGGAATACATATTTCCAATAAGTCATTGTAACTAAGCCAAATTTAATATATTTCACAAATTAAGTAATATGAATTAAAAATAAACTTCAATAACAAACATTTTGAAAATAGCAAGTAAAATTTTTCGTGAATTACCCATCCGCAAATGAATGAGACCTCAAACTTGAACATACTGTCAGTTCGCTCATCAAAAGCTACACGAGTGTGAAGGCAACATTAGACAAGTTCCCCTCGTGTCTCATACTGCGGCTCCACGGTCCATGAACTTTAACGAGCAATTACCGACCCTAGTTCCTACTCCAGCTTAATGTTTCTGGTATCACCAGGCCACCGCCGGTTAGGCTTCTAAAGATTAAAAGCTTTCGCGAATAAATTGACGTTAATAGCGTAGAAATAGCTTAATTTTCTAGAGTTGATCTCGTTCGAGTGAATATATTAGTGCAAGAGGTTGTAATGACTTGTAATCGTTAAGAACTTAATGATAGTTTTAAATGGTTCATACGTGTATTATCGAAATAGTTTTTAAAAAGGTACAACAGTATAAGGGCTTGTGTATGCGATGATATGGATAGATGGTACGTTTTAATATGCCTGCTTATTAAAATACTGTAGTTTTAATAAGAAGCTACCCCAACAATAATTAAAAATTTAAAAATTAACGGACGGTAGAGTGAAAAATTGAGTGCAAACTTTTTCACCATATTTTGGACAGAAATGAATTGAGCTAAAAGCTCTTACTCCCAATCAATTATATTATCAGGCACTGTGAACACAAGGATACAACATTGATTTTTAATTAACAAGTCGACAAATGAGCAGATGAGCTATATAACAGTAGGTAAGTGAACCAGATCCATCAACCCTCATGGACATCAGAAAAACCAAAGCATAAATCGATGCCTGACCGAATAAAAAAAGAGATCCCGCGTCTTAATTGTCTGTCGGGCACTGTTGCTCATACACGCCGCCCGGCGCCCGCGTGCGCTGCTCGACTTGCACACCCGCCTAAGTAGGGACCTGTACCAGGGGCCCAAGTCTGCAAATTATAATTACGCTTCGAAATAGCTTACATTGGCAGACTTAGTAAGGGTAAGTGACCCATGTTTTATCCACCGCTATTTTAATATCTTGCAGCTACGCTGTCAACGCAACCGATTTAACTAGAAATAGTGTTAGACTTTAAAGTAGCTCTATTAATTTATTTAATGTTATCGTCAAGTTGTAAATAATTTACATACTTCAAATACCTGTGAAGTTATTAATATCAAAGTCTAATAGGTATCTACTTAAAATTCTTATGATAAGATCTATCTAAACATGAATGCTTGACATTCTGTAATTTCGAATTGTATCTAACGTTAATACAAATACTTTAATGGATATGACCTTTGAATAATATATTATAGCAACCTGTATTAAATATTTCTGAGTTAGATAAAACATGGAAAATATTTTAGCAACGGCGATAAAAGTGGTTATTCAGCGGGATGGCCGGTATTGAGGTTTTTATTGTTTTTAAACGGATTTAACAACAAGCAGGGAGATTTTCAAAACAATCCCAAACGTCCGCGTGGGCTCGCCGCAAGGGGGTTGCCATGGTAACCGGTGAATTTTGATTGAAGGTATGCTTACGAATTTCGGTGCTACGATACAAAGCGACGATATTTAAAGTCAGTTTGCATATTTCCATGTTTCGTTGTGCATTGGAATTTTGGAATACTTTTGAACTTTTAACAATAACAAAGTGAAAGCACCTATAGGCCTATAGCCAGTACAATTAGGTGCGATTGTATAGAAACTATTTCATTACTTCCGTTCCGTTACGATCATTTTTATATTTCCTAATGTAAAGTCATTGAGTCAAAACATATTGTTTTTATCTACAGTCATACGAATTTAAAGAAAAAATGTTTACCTTAACTTTTTAATTCTTTAACTTTTGTCATAAGATCAGTAATGTCATTTAAATATGTACGTATAATGTTTTGCTCTAGCAGCTAGAGCAAGAAGCAGAAATCAGCTAGTGTCTAGCTGATTTGTAATTCATAAAGTTCAAATGTAATGAAGTAAACTATTGAATCTCAGTCGCTTCCTCGTAAAGAATATTCAACCAAAGGAAATTTAAATTTGCGCTTAAAATAGGATCTTCAAAATGGTCTCGAGAGGGGAATCTAGAGCACCTTTTTTGCACGTAGCTGGTTACAGTTGCAAATGATCCTTCTTACGTATGCAGAAGCCACATGTAGGGTTAAGTTTGTGCACGACGGCACGTAATTTGAATTTTCGCTCTTATTTCCTGAGTCGTAAGGTTTGGAAGATTTTGTTGGAATTTGCTCTGAACCGTGACTTGTCATGTCAATTCTCGCTTCTTTGTCTTTGATCAGAAGGTTCACGCTAATACATTGATGGCTGATACTCAAAGTGTCCAAAACGTATGCAATGTTACGTGAATGGGGTCGGTAGGGTTAAGTTATGAGTGTTATTTTAAATTTTATTTCTCCCTCGAAATATTTATGAGACCCGCCTCCGGTGCCCATTTTGAATTTCGAAGAGGGACTACTCAACTTTGTTTTGAATAAGAGTAATTGTTCGTTTTACATACAAGATTATACCTCGAAGGCATAAGTGAGATGTGTTGAACTTTTTTTTAAATAAAAAAACAAAAAAAGAGTCTGTGTTAACACCCTTATTGGAAATTCAAGTTGGTATCTAGTCTAGTCTATCTGTAGGTCAGTACTACATAGTGTAGTCTATACACATGGAAAAAAGTTCTCTATTGCTGAATGATGCAATGTAGTAATTACAAAAAAGTTTAGGTGACTGTTTGTCTGTTTGTTTCAAACCGCATCAAATAAACTACTGGATGAAATTCAGGAATTTGAAAATAACTAATATGTTAAAGAATTGTTACAAATTTAAACAATGTTATTGGTCAACAAACAATATAACCCGGTATACACGCGAAAGAAGTCGCAGGCAAAACTCGAGTCAAATAAATCATCGTTATGTAAGCACTAAGCTGTGATTTCATAGTATTCGTGTTAACATAACAAATGCAAATAAATACATTTTTGTTGATAGCTCTTCACTGGCACCATCTCACTTCACAGCAGCTTAGAGAGCACTAGAAACGCGTTGCAACTGTTCATTTCATGTTTAATCAATAAACTTGGAAAGTTAAGATGAACTGAAAGGTGAGCACAGAGTAGAACAGACACAGACGCTACGTTAATAACATTTTAAACATCTTTGTGTAAGTTATTTCACTGATTATCATAATATACGTTTCCGTTTTGGCCTTGGCCTCTAATCTATGATTGTAATAATCTTTAAATTATAAGATTGAACAAAGTTGTTAATTTTTTTACAATTACAATCTAATTGAATTAAGTTCGACCACATCCATGGCAGCCGCAGTGGAAGGTTGATGCTGCGTGTTCGTTTGGTATTCATTCCATAAAAATTAACCACGTTTTCCCTTTTCGTCTCATATACTCGTATAGGAGACATTAGTTTTGAAATAGATTTAGTTTTATTCACAACGTATTTGTTGTTTTTTTGTGCAGTAATAACAATTATATCAACAAATATTAATAAATATCTAAATATAGGTATCGTTCTTACATCGTGAGTAAGCCATTATACAATACTTATTACTGTGTACTCAAATACCAACGAATCATTCAGTGTTAAAATACTTTGTATATCTGCTGTTCTAAATCTATATATTGCAATGAATTAATTAACATTAAACCTAATTCATATCCGTTTAATAAATAAGATCAAGTTGGCGCCGTAATAAATAATTAAAACCTGTTTATAACTTATATTTGATAATCACTTAATTAATATTCTCAATGTAATGTATTGCTGATGAAATGATTAATAAAGTTATTATAATTTATGAGTAACGCGCAAATAGAATAAGGACAAGGATATTACGAGACCAAATTAATCTTAAACATTAAATGATCTGATTTCAATAAACGAGTCCTGTGTCTGTCTGTTAGTTTGTCACACTCAATCTTCTTGTCTTTAGAAAGCCCTAATTATAATAGAGGTATCACATCGAATGAAAAAGTATCAAACGAACATGGTGCATGTGTGTGCATAACTCGTGCACGTGGCCCAATAACTAGGTATAACTTGATCAAAATTAACATGTAAAGTATATGTAATTTGAAAAAGTGAATTTTGAAAGACACGAATATAAGTTTTAAAATCACCATTTCTGCTCTCATATTTTGGATGTAGGTACCTTCTTACAGAATTTTACGATTTGAAGACGAATGTCAGGGTCAGTTTATACCTGACAATAACACTATCTTAATATCAATAAAAATTATTGATTATTTTTAAAATAGCTCTGTTCGTAAATACTCTATGTACGTCCGGCACTAGTGTGATAGAGATTAACTGTGCGGATTCACTTCAGCTTTAATTGTTTAGTTCAGGTAATGTGTTCGATTGGGGACCATTCAGCACGAATTGAGTTTCGAGTGCTTTCCATAAGTGAGTGGGCGATGCGAGTTTGTAATGGAAATTCATGATAGGTACATAGGCATTTAATGATACGGCAATAAATATAATAGGATAATAGTAGCTTATTCAGCACCGGTTTTTAGCATGTTCTTTACTCATACTTGACATCGTCACCTGTCCTAAGATGAGTCATTGCAACTATACATACATATCTAAGTACTATACCAATATTATTGGGTATGTGTGAACTCATTTAATCAACTTATCGTTGAGTTCCCACATGGTCTCTAGTAAATGCATTGCTAGTGCTGGACGAAAGATTTATTATAAAGAGAACAAAATCACGAAACTATGAGAGTAAATCTGCTTCACGTAAGTTAGTAAAACTACTCATAATATTTTTCTTCAGATTCTCGTGCAGGATTGTAAACAATCACTTGTATAAGCTTATAACTAACCAACTCGCTTAAAGAGTACACATAATAATTTAATACTCTTGTAACTGAATAATGTTGCACACTGCAGTAATAGAGAAACTTTAGACTTTTTATTTTATTAACTTTGTAAATTTAATTAATTTTCCGCTCTCAAAGCCGAGAACCACTAACTATTTCATAATAGTATTTTCATCATGCACTAGCGAGGAAGTTGGCCGCTCAAGTCCGGCTTGTAGGTAGAATAAAATGGGAAAGTTTAAATAGGAAAAAGAGAGTGCAGTGGAAAGATAGTGAAAAAAAAAGCGAGCAATTTAACTTTTACCCCAAGGGAGGCCACTTGAAGCTGGGCCTACAGGAAATTATGTGAAGTTGCAACTTTTGCAGTTGCGAAATCAGGAATGTGAAAATAGGTATACAAATCAATTGCTTTTAATCAATTTTTTCTTGTTATTACTATAGAAGTACATACGTACATGTTATCGATGCAACCCATAAGTATCCCAATGTTGGGCTCGGGTTTACTGTTATACCTAGTTTGTATGTCACACATCTTTTACTACAGAGAGCTCTTAGATGCGAAGCAATGGTTGAACTCTAATGTTTATAACTTAATTCTGTTTTATATTCTGTTAGATATTGTGTTTTTTATGTCTTACATAGAATTTTTCCTCAACTGGAAACGAATCCGGGAATAGGGGGCATAGGGGCACTATGAGAATACCAGCTGGATAATTTTGTCGAAGTTATTGATGTGTGGTGCTTAAGTTACCCTGAACAATTGAACATGTTCAATTAGTTACTGTTAAATCCAAGATTAGATTTAAATGCCACAATATATCCTATCACTATCGATTGATCAATGATAAATTCTATTTTACCATAAGCTCTCTGCCAACTATACTAGGGTTCCAATTATTCCACATTTTTACTTACGACTGTTTTCAAAACCAGGAAGAATCTCTGATATGCATAGCGTATGAACGTAAACAATGCGTCCTTTTAATTTTCTACATGCTTCCTTAACAATGGGCCGTAATAGGTCCGCAGATGAGACGGCAACCCCACGCTTTGTTCTGGCAACATTGAACAATACCTGCTGCGATGAACTTGCACTATCACCGGCGGCGTAATGGGTTTTTGTTTGGTGTTGCCTACATGTACATAAATGTCTATTTTTGTGGGGTAAATGAAAGTTTGAACATATTATGTTCTAACGTAATTGGTAGGTATCTGCTTATGTGATTCATAGGTTTTTTTAAATAAAGATTATTTATGTATTTATATGTATTTTTGATACTGTATGACTGACGGACGTTCCCAATGTCTTTTTATATTTGTCTAATATCTGGAATAACCTTATTACCAGTAATTGCAAGTAACATTACAATATATAAATATAATTTTTACGAATAGATTGAATACCTACTGGATTGGATATTTTCAACAAAGAAAGGCGGGAATCTTGGTCTTTGTACAGGCGAAGGATACAAACAGAATTGTATGACTTCTTTGGAGAGTATGCTATGATTACAACTCATGTGAGACGTAAGAAAACTTTCTGGCAGTTAACCTTCCGCCCACAGTTTGGCAAATAACCAGCAATCGTGTTAAAGCAACGTGGTGGTGATTGCAGGTTTTACTGGACAAGGGAGAAGCTAAGCTAAAAGGCTTAAATATATACGAAATATATCCACCGGCTTCAAAAGAACCTCTAAGACTTAGAATATTCGATATATTGAATAACAAAATATATTGTCATAATGTAAAACGCTTAATTGTAAAAGATAGGAAGGTCCTTTTAATGATATTACGGTTTCTCAGTAGGTATCATGATATACCTAAGTGATTTTTGAAACTTATGAGTAATAAAAGATCTAAAACCCATCTAAAATCATAACTGTAAAAATAAGCATCGTGTGCCTGCACTTCAATTTCTAGTCTAATGACAAATGGATTGAATACATTCGCATAAAAGGCGATTTCGATGGAATAAGAAGTTATTTTGATCTGAAATATTCCATCAAGAAAGAAAAAATCAACTTTATCAGTAAACTTTCGCCCGTAATTTATTACTGTCGTCCTAACTATCTACTAGTGACGACAGTGACCACTAAATGGGATACGCGATTTATCACTTGTCTAGCTTTTAAGGCCAAGTAATGTTGTCGGTATCAGTTCTGATTCGGGTTTAACTTTCACACGCGACGCTTACGCAATCGTGCAATGCATTTTCTTTCGTTTTTCATGTCGAGTAGGGACCTATGGGGAATCCTCACATATTATACGATTTTAACACACTTGCGATACCTACTAGATCTACAGAAATGAGTAAGTTATGGTAAGTGAAAGATTAAATCTATAAAGAAAATTTATATACCTACGTTACTATGCATCCATAATATGGAGTAATCAAACTTGTAATGATAAATGTTACACATTTCTTAACATGTCTAAAAAATTAAACGATTTATGGGACACAAAAAACATGATATGAATTTTACTGATTGCTGCAATACATAAACATTTCTATCATGAATATACCAAAAGCAAACCATGTCTCAGTTCGGCGTTGACAAATACGGGGACTCTTATTTGGAGAATCACTTAGTGATTCATGCGTGCATTCGCCCACATGTTCACTTAGATGGAGGCGTTTACTTAGAGATTTAAACTTTAAATGGATGTGTATGTCACGGTTAATGCGTACCTACAAAGATCTGTCTATAGGTTAAGCCAGTTTTAACTAAGAGTAACTGTAAAAACGGTACCATTATTTATATCTATGAAGTTGCGTATAAATGTTGCTTTAAATTCTGCTGTTTACCTACCTTGTAATGTAAGAAAAAATATTTAAAGAACTTCATCACCATCCATCCATCCATCCATCAGCCTTTCGATGTCCACTGTTGGACGTAGGCCTCCCCTAATTGGCGCCACT